>CAJNIZ010038336.1:0-15745 GCA_905231905.1 Symbiodinium pilosum
CAGTAATTTAGGACAATCCCCAAGTGTAGGCATACACTATCATGCGCTACGGGGGCATTCGGACCCTTTTATTTGGATATGGCCCGTTGACGAATCCGAGCTCTGCTCTACAGCGTTCAGGGTGCGGCTGAGCGCCTCGGGTTTTGGGTTATATTGGGGCTTTATTGGGATACTGGAAAATGAAACGGAAACTACTATTGAGGGTTTAGGGTTGAAGGTTGGATTGTGCACTTTTCAGGGTGTCTGAGAATTATGATTTAGGATTTAGGGTTTAGGGTACAGGGATTTTGGTATAGGGTTTAGGGTCTTGGTGCTGTTGGGTTTTAGGGGCTTCAGTCAAGCATGTCCAACAACCCACCATCAAACACAAGGAACCGGATGCAAGGACCCCGAACATGAGCGTAGGGGTAGGTACCCCGGCCTCTAGGGGACCCAGGATGTAAGTAGAGGCTTTCTTTAACCATTCTGCGTAACATGAGAACATGTTTTGTCATCTCCTCATTTCTTTACCGCGAATGTCTTTGTGGGCAGGCAGAGACATACCAAGCTCTCCAGCCGAACTATCTCCAGAATATCCGGAGTCAGACTCGAAAATCACCTTTGGTGAAGCCTGTAAGGGATGTGATGAAAATTGGGAAATGCGGCTGCTTCTCACAAGATAAGTCGGAAAAGTTCCCGATGAGGTCCAACAAAAAGACTCCAATCAGACTCCTGATCAGGGTCCCAAATTCTGAGAAACTGCCACTTCAAACAGTTGACTGCGCTTTGCCAGTCGTTTCCTCAAAACTCGTGACTGGAGGAAGGTGTCCTCAGTGTCCTGTGACCCGACCCTTGAACTCTAAAGCCAAAAGCGTACATCCTAAAACCTACACCAACATCAGGGGCACCTTGCGGATGCCGAATTGGCTTGCAGCAGAAGGGAAACCCATGATATAAGTAGTTGCTTCGCCCCAAGAACCTCAAAGCTATGATGACCCGTATATGTAACAGAGCCCAGCACTAGTTGGTGCTGAGTAATAGGGAATCAGGAACGGATTCGTCTACTGCTAGTTCTCCAACTGATGAGGTCCTTTTTGTTTATGTATGATATTACCGCACCTGATATTTAGGGGTACGAAAATGTCCCTGCAACCCATTACGCCATTCCACATTCCTGTTGTGGGGGCAGAACCTTCCTGTATACTACACCCCCTAGGTTTCCCCTTAATTAGCCTTAATTAGGCCATAGTATTCGAAACAATTCTTTAATGAAGGGAGAACCTAGGGGGGAGGGGGGTAGTAGGGGAATCAGAGCATCTAAAACTTAGAGCCCCCAGAAGACTACAGGGAATTATAAAGGGATTATATAGGGGCTATTATGGCTTCATATAGGGGATCTACTTTTCAGATCTTCCCAGGCGTCTGAGTAGGCTAGAAGCAATCATATGTAGTTTTTAATTTCCAAGAACCTGCTAGTATAGCGCTAGCTGTGATGGCACGGAGTATGACAGCACACGACCTGCAACTCACCCAACAGATCTTAAGTACCTATGTATTTGAATGCCCTCAGCCCTCTTTCCTAGTATAGAAGCCCTACTTCATACCATATAGGTACTAAGGATCCTTTGGGTCAAAAGGTGTCAGTGGGGAGGGCCCCCACCGGCCACCAATGGTGATCACAAAGCTGTAATGGCAGCATTCTTAGGGTCCCCCAAACATCCGACACTATGCTCATACTACTGTTAGTGGGTCGGGCCTGCCCACTTGGAGGGCCAGGGGACTTAGTAAGTAGGTGAGTCATGGGGATACCCCCTGACCCGCCAAGCAAGGCAGGGGCTCTTGGTACGGTCATCCGCGGGTTGTGGGTAGATAGAATCTACAAGCCGGAATCCCAGCATCACAACGTCCTGAGTTAAGAGAGGCCTGCATAGCTTCTGGGTTTAGGGTTTACGATTTGGGGTTTAGGGCGTGGTGTTTAGGGTTTAAGGTTTGGTGTTTAGGGTTTAGGGTTTGGGGTTTAGGCCCAGCATGATATTTGTTATGCCTCCAAGAAATCTCATATACTACGCTGGGCAGCACTACACCCAAACCCTATGAAAAACGTATCCAAACATAGCCCGGACCCCTCTCAGCAACGAACCAGCACCTTGTATCATAGATGAGTGGATCTTAAGTCAGGGTCCCCACAATGGATACCATATATATATATATATACACCAATATTCCTGAGGAACCCTATGTACGCTCACCAAAAACCACAATAAAATCTAAAAGACCTGAAGGTGCTTCTTCTGGTACACGCCAGACAAACGCGAGTACTAAACCTTACGGCCCAAATCTTCATCCCTAGATCTTACTTTGTATGCCCAATACGACAGTTCACTGCCCCTCAAGAGGGGGACCCCAACATTTATCAACAATGTCTTATAATGCTTATTCGAGGGACCCCCAAAAATACACCCCTCATTTGGGGAAACGCGCATACCCCTAGTCCTACACCCGAAAAAACGCTGAAAACACTAAACCGTAAACCTTGAAACCCTTCTCTCTATGCCCTGAGTGCTGGTGCTGGTGACACTGCACGGTTTTTGTGTATTACTGTATGGTACCATTCCTAAACCCTAAACCCTAAACCCCATCATAGTAATGTCCACTTCATTTTCCGTTATGCCTATATAACCCCGAATATACCTTGAATATCAGCCGTACGACTCCGTAATCCCTCCAGTCAGTCATCAAGCACTTCTCGCAGTAGCTGCTCCGATTTGTCCCAGAGGGCTGCCCATGTGGCCTTCCAAAACAGTTTAGGGTTTAGGGTTCAGGGTTTAGGGTCTAGGGCAGGGTTTGAAGCTTGCGGCTGAATGCTTTTAGGCTTGGAGCTTAGGTATGTGTGTCAGGTTGGGTTTAGGCGCTGTTACGTGGACAGTGCGCAACTAGTTGCGTTGAACTCTCCAACAAGAGCTTTGAGCAGGCTTTGCTTAGGGTCGAAGGGACATAAGAACAAATAAGCCATAGTTTAAACTCCTAGTATTCCCCGTAATACCCCCTATAATACTCCCCTACATATTATCCCCTACTCAACCCCCTTTATGGACTTTAGAGTATCGCTCATGTGAGAATTAAGTGGAAGAGAGAATGGAATCTACGATGGAAGCCGGGTTTATTTCGTGGCTGATATGGTTTAGGGGCAGGTCAGGAAAACCCAGGTAATATCCCACTAGCAAAAGGACCTATCTATAACCCTAGTGTTCTCTCATAGATGCGCCTAGTGTTACTCTATGTTGGCAAGCAGCATTAAACCCATCCCAGACATCACAAGATTATCGCAGACCCTAAGCCCCAAACACTAAACCCTAAAGCGTAAACCCTGAAGGTCTCTACCAGGATCCTCCTGACAGTTAATTGGGGTTATATGGCCCCTGATAGTAGGTACCTTGGCCGGGTAGCTGGAGGCCCATGTTCACGGTAGCTTCCATTTTCTTCCATTATCCCTATACAACCCCAAAATAATATAATAGCTTCCATGTTCTTTTCCATTATCCGTATAACCACAATATATTAGCTTCCATTTTCTTTTCCATTATCCCTACACCCTAAACCCCTAAACCCCTGAACCCTAACGCCTCATCGTAGGAATCGCCGAGATTCCATGGCAGTGGAAACTTGCCTTAGCTTTTTGCATCTTCTGAACATTTTTTGTGTGTTTGGGGTTTGGGGTTTTAAGGTCTAGGGGTTTAGGGTTTAGGGGTTTAGGGTTGTTCTGCGCCTTTTGAGTGCTTACTGTGAATATGAAGGTTTCCCAGAATTAGGGGTACCTTTTGAGGGTCCCTATAATGAAGACTATAGTACTTTGGGGTCTATATCGGGTTCCCCCTGTTTTGGGAAACTACCAAAACGCTGTCACTGTTGCTAAAATGTTGTTCTTGTCCGTGTTGTTATTGTGGATAGGGATATTGTGGTTAGTATTCATGATGTTCTTAACAGGTCGTGCATGAACTATCATTGCTGTTGTGCTTGTTGCTACTGTAGTAGTTGTTAATTTCTTGTTGTCATTAAAATCTTGTGAATCGTTCTTTTAATGTGTTTTCATTGCTACTACTATTGTTGTCCCATGACTGTCGTGGTTTTGCTTGCTGTTGTCTTTCTTCAGGCCTCCTGTTGCAGCCGCATTTCCAAGTGCAAGTCTTTATGGCTAAGGGTCTCTTGTACGTGCGCTGTTGAGCTCTAGACCCTAAATCCGAGACTCTATACATCCTGAAGTCGTCACCGCCAGTTAGTCCTCAACCTTATAGCATCCTATAACCCTAAGCCCTATATTCATGATAAACCCAAAGCTCTAGAAAAAACACAGGCCCTAGGCCCCATAAGCCTGTATCTCTAGAAAGTCATATCATCATCCTGAACCCTGAGCCCTGCAATCATAATAAACCAGGTGCCCTAGAGTCGCTATAAACCCTAAACCCTGCAAACCCTAAACCCCCTAAATCCTGAACTTTACACCCCAGACCCAAGCCTTAACCCTAAACCCCTTCAACCCTAAACTCTACGCGGCAAACCCAAACCCAAACCCTAAACCCTTTAATCCCCAACTCTAAATCCTGTCCCTGAGCGTCCGTTGCAACTGTAACTTGGTAGTTTCCATACACAGGGAGACCACACAATATAGACCCAAACATAAGATAATCATGGCAAAGTATAGGGACCCTTCAAAATGGTTTAGGGTTTAGGGTTTACGGCAAACTCTTGGTCTAAACCCTAAAACCTGATAAGGTATGGGAGACCCCCATGTTTGTCGGTACCCTTTCTGAGAACTCCCATATCTCTTGAGCACGAGGCAAGGCATCCGACCGGGTGTAGGGCTCAGGGTCTATAGTCCCCCTTAAGTAGATAAAATATGGAGTACAAGGGGATCTTATTAGAATATACCCAAAAGTGGAAAAAGACGATGGAAACTGCTATAGGGTTCAGAGTTTGGGGTTTAGGGAGGCAGGGGAGAGATGGAAAAAAACATGAAAGTAGTTCCCTGAGGGTCCAAGGACCCAAATAATAGGGTTTGAGGGCCCAAATTACCATTCATATTATGGTATTTGGGCCCTAAAACCCTATTATTTGAGTCCTTGGACCCTTAGGGGTTTATAGTATTGGCGCTTGTATTGGGCTCATAGAGGGGCTACTATAAAGATCGGCACCATGTGCATCGGGGCCTTGTACTTGTTGAGCTTAGAGAAGGGCTACTACGGAGGTCGATACCTCCATTCTGTACGAACAGCCAGTAAGATGATTTTTTTGCCAAGATGCTCAGCGCTGGCAAGCCTTGCTCCCAGTAGCCGGTGAAACCCACCTGCCACGCCACTGCCGCAACATTGCAGGAGTGAGGGCGTGCCTCTACTCCTGGTGATAATTGTCCAGAAGTTCTTTCTATCGTCAGCGAACTAGATAGAAAAAACAAAGGTGAACGCCCGGCCACCACAAACAAGAACAGACCCTAGCATGCGAGATTGATCCCGTTGCGCCGTGAGCTGGTTATAGCGGGACGTGGCAGCGCAAAAGAGACTCTATAAAGGCTTTTGTGAACAGCATTTGATCTACTACCTACGTGCGTCCTAAGTTCTCAACATAGGAGCCCCGGCATACAACCCGGGACTGATGTAGTTCTGGCTATTCGGATGTCTAATATTTTTGCAACTCCCTGAACCTCATCTAAAATGTCCCTAAATGCTCCTAAGGGTTTAGGGATGTTTAGGGTGCAGCCCTGCACGCATACAGGGTAATGTAAAATAATTTCAATTCCTAATGTGATGCCATTTTGGTACTATTCTCTATACAAACCATGATTTAGGGTGAGGTCGCTTTGAATTGTCCAGTACATGTGGCCCAGCAACTAATATTTTCATTTCACCGTAATGCATACTTCCACCTGTACCATTTATGCCCTTCAACACAACTCCGATTTTTCATCGCTCTATTGATCCTCGCGCTCCGGTCCTGTGTATTGCCCTTCTATATGGATACCTGGCCTCCTGGCCCGAACCCCAACCCGAACTTGAAGGGGCAGGGAAGCTTATAGTTAGTGTACTTATAGACGACTTATAAGCCACGCAAACAACCTGCCCTGTCTATCAACTTGCTTGAGCCCCTAAACACTCCATACCATGGTAATTTCCAATTCAAGTTCCACCACCTCTATGTGTCCTTATATTCAAACCTAAACCCTAACCAAGTTTCTTTGTTTCCATCCTCCTAAACCCTAAACCAATTCCCTCAACCCTGAACCCTATACCCTAAACCCTAGACCCATGACCCATTTTCTAAACCCTAAACCCTAAACCCCGGCCTGTGGCTGATGGGACGGCAGCGACTGGACCGTGGTGGCCAGGGAAGCCGGAACTGCGGCCGCGGACTCTGGGTCCTGGGGAGAGAGAGAGAGAGAGATACATACATATATATATATATACACAAATACACATATATGCATACATAGAGCATTGTACATTCGTGTATATACATAGATAGATCAAATGTACATATATATATACATATACATGTATACATATGGATACATATATATCTACATATAAATATATATGCCCATATGTATATGTGGGAGCCGCGCGGTGTCAAGTTTTAGGGTCTAGGGCCATATGTATGTATACGAAATTACGCATCGGGAGATATGAGATACGCTAGGGCATATGTATAGGGATAACACAGGGCTATTAAAGTCGTTTTAGCAGGGGATTTCATCGGAAGTAGCACATCTCCCAAGGTTTGGTTTTCAGGCTTTGATGCCGGGATGTATATCTATATATCTATATACTGTATATATGTACGAGCCAAAGTCTAAACTCCTTCAAGGGGGTTATGCGGGGGAATATACAGGGGAGTATTATAGGGCTCATTATTGGGATGCTAGGAGTTTAGACTGTAGGTCATATAGAGGAATAATGGAATAGAGCAAAGATCATATGAAGCTGGGAAGATATTTGTGTCTAGCGTTTGACAGCTACATAGGTTTATCGCACAACTCTAGGGGCAGATATGATAGCAAACGACGGGAAGTGACTGGTTACACCTTGGGTATTCGAGAGCTAGATCCTGTACAGCGTTACAGGGTTGAGGGTTTAGGGTGTAGGAGTTTGGAGCTCAGGGCCGCGTCGAAAATTCGGAGTGGATGCTTGGGAGGACCCTAAATGCTTAAACCCTAAACCGCGAATCAATAGGTTTGCTCTGCATTTACCAGGCCTACTAAAGGGGAAGGGGGTGCCTGCCAACTAAATCCCACAGGAAAGGGATTCTGGAGATATTGCACAGGGGCTCTGCATAAACAATGAAAAGTGCTCGCATGTATGGAGTGAACAGAAGATTGCTGAACATGCGGGCCCCCAATCAACAGCGCGAATCCTAGAAAGGGATGTGCATTTTTGCCGGGACCCAGCCATAGGGACGACCTGCACCCCTTGAGCCCCACACCCTAAACCTGCTTTTCGGAACCCACAAACCCCAAACCCACAAGTTTCTCAAGACCCTTCTCTCTGAATCCTTGCAAAGAGCCCCTAATGTCCGCTTATGATGTATGTTAGGGAATATCTTAGGGATCATACTAAACTACGGAAGAAACGCTATGTCCACCCTCAATCGTCCCTTGGTAAGGCTCATGTTGACAGTAGCTCATACAGTTTAGAGAGCTCAGCAATCCGTTGGCTCCGGCATTAGGATCTCTGCAGGCTCTGGGGTGCGAACATTCCCCTGACCCGATTAATACAAGCCCCAGGGCCGAAACCTGAACCCTGGGTTTAGGGTTTAGGGCTAAGCACGAAACTCTGAATCAACATCCTGAATCCCAAGCCCCAAACCCTGAATCGAAACCGTAAACCCAAGTCCCTAAAGTCCAGGCCTCATACCCTAGATCCTGATTCCTCAACCCCCCAAACGCTACAACAACAGTGGCCCTAACCCAGGGCTTAGGAAGCCCTAAATCCTAAACCCTAAACCCCCTGCAGGGGCCCAGCTCTCCTGTACCACACGTGTGAAGTAGGACAACATATCCTTATCCCACTGCGCCATGCCTTTTCGCAAGGCCAGGTTTCGGGTTGGTGGGGCATGGCTTTTGCTTACCCTAAGACTCAAAAGAGCCCCCAAACCTTGTACAGTATGGTCTTTGGGCCCAAACGCCTTATATTATGAGTCCTTCATCTCTGTGGCATTGGATGGAAAATTGAGGTACCATAAACCCTAAACCCTAAGCCTTCACCACATCTCTGGAAGGTTCACGACCTGTATCCTCTTGAGTTCCTACTCACCACCGGTAGGTTCAGGGTGCAGGGCTGTATCTTTCCGAATTTAGCATTTAGGGCTCTGGCACCTTGAGTTTTTCAGAAGTTCCCATATGCAAGGAAGCTAGCTGGAGCGCCAGGGGGAGAGAACTGGGATTAATCAGTCATGCGGGTTTCGAGCTATGAGTTGAGCCAGCTTCGCATTGACTTCAAGTCCCGCATCTGTACAGGCCGGGAAAAACCCAGTGGGAGGAACATCCTGGCCGTGTTGTGTTGAGAATCGCAATGCTATCGTACAAGCCCTGAACCCTCTTCCCTACCGGCAAGCAACTGTAGCTTCTACAGATTGCATGTCGAGAAAGTCCGTACATTGTCATCCAGAAAGATCCAACAAAATACAATCCTCTAGTAGCACTCATTGCTTCAGAAAAATCAGGTGCCAAATCTTGCGAGTCCGCATGAATTTCGGTGGAGCAACCTGCTTGCAAAACAAAATGTATCCCAGGCGTTCATCAATATCCACCTGGTTTTCAAGAACCTTGATGAACGCTAGACCTTCCTGAGCCCTAAACCGTGGACCGTCAACCTCGTCAAATCAACTCCCATGTCCCTCTGCACCTGCAGCCGGCCAGCGGTTCTCCTCCTGCCTGCGTGTGTGAGTTAAGGGCTCAGGAGCTGGGCTAGGATTTAGGGGAACGGGGCAAACCCCCATGCACCCCAAAATACGATAGACCTCATCGGGGGCCGGGGGCGTTCCCAAAAAAAGACCCCTCAGAGACCCCTGATTTGTTCTCAAACCTCCTTCGAGGGTTGCTTGCGCATGGTGGCTGCACCCTAGGTCGAGAGTTGAAAACGGCCAGTGGCTCCATGTAACTTACAACTTACTCAGAGGATCAAGGGGACTTCGCAAGTAGGCGAAGACTGGGGATGACTTGTTTTTCTGCGGCTTTGGGCAGGCTACAAGTAACCATGTTCTACCTTCTTCTTCGCTGTCCAAAATTTACGAACTCCAATTCAACAGCTGGGCCCAATGAATAACCGTTCAACACGAAGATGTCACAAAATCCTATACAGGATCCAAAGTCTCATTGTCCTTCTTCTGAGTACATGATAGTAAGTGAGATGAGTGGTCATGATTGCAATCACGATAGTACTCAGAAACCTGGGGCTTAGGGTTTCGAATTGTAATTCTAAAGGGACTAAAATGGGAACCCCAAACAGGAAACTCCAAGAGTATAGTAGGAATATAATGGAATACAAGCACCCTGGTAGGTATATTCCTATTATATTCCTACTATATTCTTGGGTTCCCAGTTTGGGGTTCCCATTTTAGTCCCCTTAAATTCAGAAGCACAAGACTGAAGAAGACACCTGAAGATATTGACACGCATGGTGGCCCCACCGAAGAAGATGCCTCCTGCAGTGCTGGGGCTGCTGGGTGCATCAGCTGTACCGCCGGAGGCGGACTGAGTGTTTGTTGGCTTTCCGGACTGAGTGTTTTATCATCGCTCATGGCTGCCACCTGACCCGAAGCTTAACATGTTCTCGCCGCTGCCCCCGCTGGAGCTCCTGAAAGCTTCGCAAAGTTAACAAATGCCAAATCCGAATTGAAACTAGAACTCCCTTTGCACTTGTTGTTTTGGGGCCAATCGTCGGAGTATACCCTGCATTAAGTCAAAGTTACCCCAGCATCACAGATACATAGGTGTTCTCATATTCGGGGTGCCCCTTCAGGTAGAAAAAAGATTACAAACAAAATGTGCGGTGTCTAAATTGGCGTCCCCTCATTTATTCAGAGAAACTACCATACAGACCCCAATGTACTGTAGCCCTTATTATCAGTACTCCTGAAAGAAGTCCCCGATTCTGGAAGTTCCTAAATTGAGAACCGCTGCACACCCGCCTGTAAAGGTCCCAGGCGGTGGTGAGCGGACCCGGATCGAAGCAGATGGCAGCAACGCGGCGGTCGTTCGTGTTCTTGGCGTTGCCATCATGTAGCGCTTAACCCTAAGGGTCCTAGTACCTAGTAATAATAACAAACTCACCCAAAAACTGTACTAGAATTACTATTACCCAAAACCTAAGTACCTAATTGTTGGGTACTTGGACCCTCTGGGCTTGGGGTCTGGGGATCATGGGTTCAGGGTTTAGGGGGATCTAGGCCTTAGAGTGTTGTTGGATTTGCATTTGGGTCCATGGCAAAAGAACAAGTCTTGTTCTTGTGGTGTCGAGAGGGCCGCACAGTTCAAACACATTGCAACAGATGATTCATCCCGCGTCATTGATGCAGATTTTGTTGTCACAATACGCACCCGAAACCCTGAACCCTTGAACTCAAACTTTGCACTTGCTTCAGCGTTAGGACTTCCGGTTATCTTACTGGCAGCTAGCAGGGACTGAACAAATTAATACGCATAGCAGCCCCCCCCCCTGTACCATGCCAAAAATGCAACAGCAGTTGCCATTATCCCTTCCTTTCCCAAACCCTTAACACTAAATAGTGGTTTGCATGCAGTTGTCCATTCCTGCGCCCCATGCTACTCGTCACAACCAGCAAGCCAGGCCTAAACCCAGATATTCCCATAAAACCCTATCAGCACCCCAGTTTCCATGTAAGTTTCTAGTTGCTTTTCCGTTTGACTTTAATTTTGAAAGGTTTCTCGGTTGATTTGCACTGGGTAAACCTTTAACCCTAGACCCTAAGCCCTAGACCCCAAGTAGTGTTTTCCATGGCCTTTTACATTCGGGTTGCTTGAGATGGTATGTCAGCCTGCGATGGGTGGGCTTGAACGGTTTATGGGCTTAGGGTTTAGTGTGGGACTTCGGATGCAGTGCGTAGGGTTTAAGGTTTAGGCTTTAGGGTTAAGGGTGTTGGGTTTAGGCAGAAGGTCGCCCTTGGGTTAAGCCTCCAGCCACTAAAAACGACCTCCCAAGGATGACCGTATCATACCACAATTACTAGCTGGGGGCCTCACCTAAAGTACGCCTGAGAGGGTTTGGGCAGTTTAGGGTGATCAACCCTAAACCCTAAACCTGATACACTAAACCCTAAACCTAAACAAGTTGTTGTTTGGATCTTGACAACTATGTGAGCACTAGGTGTTCGACCCACCGGGATTCGGACACCTTTTCTTCAGCTTACAGCCTTGTACAGACAGGTCTCCATCTATACATATATATATATATAACGGTCTAGGGTTTAGGGTGTGTGTATAATACAGTCCCCCTTAAGTAGAAAAGCTATGGCTTTGGGTATATTGTAATAAGATCCCCATATACCCCATATTCTATCTACTTAAGCGGTACCATATATATATATATGTGTATATGTATATATATATATAAATAAGTTCTCCAAATGGGGTAAGAGTGTGACTTGTACCCTACCACCCAGAGGCGTACTTCATACCCTAGACCAACATGAGATCTAGACCCTCAACCCCTCAACCCTAAACTAACAACCTTAAACCGCTAAACCTCAACTCATATCACCAAACCCCAAAAACCTGAAAACCTGAACCCAAAGCTCATGCCCCTAAACTACTAAAACTGAAACCATGGACCCTAAGCTCATACCCCTAAACCCCTAGACATGAAACCCTGAACCATAAACTCATAAAACTTAAAGCTCATACCCCTCAACATGAAAACCTGAAGCCCTAAACCCTTCAACCCTAAACCCTAAGCCCCTAAACTGCAGCCCTGAACCCTAAACCCCATACCCTAACCCTGAGCCACTGAACCTGAAACCCTGAACCCTAAACCCCTAAATCCCAAACCTCTAAACCGTAAGCCCCTTAGCCTGAGACCCTGAACCCTACGCTCCCTTTTATTTGGGTGTGTGGACCCTTACATAATCCCCCTATATCCCTGGATATCCCCCTATAACCCCTTTTAAGGGACCCTATTGTTTGGGTTCTTGGACCCTTAGGGTTTGCCTTGCGGGCCAGGAACCCGCAGCCTCTTTTGCAGCTCGTATGCCAGCATCACGTTGCCTCGGCTTCCAGAGACCCTCTGAGTTGCTTTCGGGTTCCTGTAGTCGGGACTAAGAGGATATTGGATTTAGGGATCTTATTCCTGATTCCCTGTAGTAAGAACCAACGTTGAGTGTTGGAGGGTTTGAGGGGTTGAGGGTTTCGGGGGTTGGGGGGGTGAGGGTTTTGAATTTGCGGAGTAATCAACAGTGTGCAGACGCGCAACGAATTTAGCATCGAGGGATTTGTGACCCTGACTTTGGAGAAAGCCCATTTCATGATGGGGTCCTGTTGAAACATGGACCAGAATGCCGCACCGATAATTTTGGGGGTTCGCAAATAACCCTAAAAACTGACCGGATCCAGGTTCCAAAGTCCCAAAATATTGGGGCGCTAGGTACCCTGAAGCCTCTGACCCTTAGGGTGACAGCCTAGACCCTAAACTTAAGGTGTAGATCTTAATTTAAGGTGCCGTAAACTATCAAACCAAAACACCCTGGGCCCTTGCCCCTGAAACCCTAAACCCTAAACCGAGAGGTCAACTCTGGATCTCCCAACATCCCCGAGAACCCCTGCAACCGCCTAAGCCTGGGTTCCAGAAACCCTAAGCCCTCCCCCTAACCCAATATTTAGGTACTTGGGATTTGGGGAATAGTAATTATAGTACAGGTTTTCAGGAAATGTACAATTATTAGGTACAATACTTGGACCCTTAGGGTCACACCCCCAAACCCTCAACCTTACTGGTTGTTACTGGGGAGTCAGGGAATATAATCCCTATATGATCCCTATATAGTAGATTCCCTCATTCCCGGCTATAACCCAAATAAATACCCAATCATACTGCAGTAGTTTCCGTTTCGTTTTCCCTAAACCCTAAACCCTAAACCTCAGCTGTATATAAACCCTATATCGTATTTTCCCTTATTCCTTCAGTGAAACCGAGCCAAGACCCTCGATCCCTACATCCCTGAGCCACCGAAACTTCAAACCTGAGCAGTGGGTTTAGGGATTAGGGTTTATGGTTTAAGGTTTAGGGATTAGGGTTTAGGGGTTTGGGTTTATAACCCCTATAAACCTTCCCAACTACTTATGTGCTACCTCCAGTTGCAAAGGGCCGCCTGGCCGAAAGCTTTCCAAGGCCTGCTCAGCAACGTTTTGGGGAATTAGGGTTTAGGGCTTGGGGGTTATGGTTTAGGTTTAGGGTTTAGCATAGGGTTCGGGTTTTAGGGCGTAGGGTTTAGGGCTTTGGTAGCCAACCCTAAAATGAGGACGGCCGGACTCTAAAACATGTGACTATAATGAGGTTCTATAATCGTGGCGGGGGTTGGTAGGGGTTCCGCAGGTTCACAGACCAATTTGTCTACCTAGACCCTCCATCTACCATCTATATACCCTAAACCACGGACCGTATACCTCCATCTAAGGGTACAAGGGGGGTCCTGGCAAGGAGTTTGGGGTTCGGGGGCTAAACTGGGTTGCTGTTAAGGAACTTAAATTAAGTTACTATACTGAGGAAACTCTATTATTTACTATGTATACTCATTATGGTAACTTAATTTAAGTTCCTTAACAGCAACCCAGTAAAGGCCTCGAGGTTCAAGGAGTTTGGAGTACCGCGTTTAAGGCTTCAGGGCCAGGAGATTTCATGGTTTCTGGGATGAGGCTTAGAACCCTAAACCCCCAACCTATAGGGTTTAAGGGTTGAGGGCTCAGGGCATAGAAGCATACCCAATGATTCAGGCGCATGCTTCTTGAAAGTCAGTACTTCCCTTTGCAAGGTTTAAGGGTTAAGGTTTAGGGTTTAGGGTTGAAGGCTTAGGGTTTAGGGTTTAGCATTAAGGTTTAGGGTACAAAGCCCAGCCTTCCGGTGTCTTCCAGCGCAGTGTAAAGACTAATGTTCGCACCATGGGATTGCTGCGGCAACAGCTGAACACATGATCCTGACTACAAGGGCCCGTTCGTGCACACAATTTACCCTTCCCCTGGCTTAAAACCAACCAACTAAAGTTCTAAATTCGATATGCAACATGTTCACACTGCGGTTTACTATACTGAATTTTATAGATGACATTTTACATTCGAGGGGTACGGGGTCTTGATTTTTAGGGGAACTAAGGGGATTACCATCCTCCGAAGTTGACATAGACCTCACACTCTGAAAACCCTCCCCAAAAGACAAAACAGCACAATAGCTTCAACTTTCCGTTCGACTATATATATATATATATGTACATATGTTAGCACATATATATATATATATACATATATGTATATATATATATGCGTCTCCCTATCTATCCCCCCCATAGTCTTCTACGAAACCATATGCTGATCCGTGAACGGCTGCTACATAGCTGCTACAATCATTGCAGCTTCTTCCTCTGGAAGAGAAACCTGGCTTCGGGTTCGGGGTTTAGGGTAGAGGCTCAAGAATAGAGTTTAGGGTTTAGGGTTTAGAGGACGATTATTCTTTCAGCATCCGCTTGGTAGAGCCTTCGTAGTACTTCGAGTATTCGCACGCGGCTTTGTGTTGAGAAGCCCCCCAGATAACAAAATGTACGCACAGATCGGTTTACTAGCTAGGTTCGTAACCTTTTAATGATAAGGGTACCCTTTTTTCTAATTTTCAGTTTTGAACCTGAGGCCCCAAAACAAAAAGGGTACTACTGGCGTACCTACCTCAGCCCAATCCCTAAACCCTAAATTTCACAGTAGGTTCCATTTCTGTTCCATTATAGTACATAGTGGGTACTGCTGGGGTATCTGTTCACAAGGCTAGGGGCAAGAACTTGTCAGGCCGTTGATGGCCAAAGCTCCGCAGGACCTTGAGCCATCTCAAGTCCCCTAAGAACCCTTAGAAAAATGGTGCTGGTTTTGGGTTCAGGGTTTCAGGGAGGGCTTAGGGTATTAGGTTTTACGGTTTCAGGGCTTTAGGGGGGTAGGGTGATAGGGTTTAGGGATTTGGGTCTCAGGGTTCGGCTAGGGCCACGGTTCATCGATGGCTCGTACTGTGGTCACAAGCATTCAAGTCCCGGAGGCTTATCTCTGAACCGAACTGGGAGGCTCAGGGGATAAGCGTGCTTTAGGAGGATCCCCCCGCCCACAGCAGTATAATAGGAATGTGAGTGGATCCTAACATAATCCTTATTATCCATTCTAGCCACTAAAACAGGGTGGGGGCTCCACCGAAAGTATGCTGTTTAGTGTTTAGGGTGTAGGGTCTGGGGGACCTAGTAAGTAGATAGATAACCCCTGCATGCTCTTGCCAAAGCAAAGGAGGTCTGGAACAAAAACCCTGAACTGGCCTATTCCCTACAGACCCCCTTAAGTAGATAAGATACGGGGTAGATGGGGATCTTATTATAATATACCCAAAGCCGTATTCTATCTACTGAAGGGGGACTATAGACCCTAAACCCTAAACCTAAATAGTAGTTTCCATTTTCTTTTCCATTATCCCAATATAGCCCCAATATATACCCTATAATCCCTATCTACTTAAGGGGGACTATAAAC
>CAJNIZ010038336.1:41483-66008 GCA_905231905.1 Symbiodinium pilosum
AATTTTGACAACCACCCATATCCTACCTGTATATCTTGGCAGCGTATTACACAGCCCATCAGGCATCATTTGGGTGATGGCTGCAACATCTTTCGCCCCTTTCGTGGAATGCTTGTTGGGAACGCTTTGGGAAATACTGCGCTCCCTTATCTTACTGGTTCGTAGTAGGGAATGAGGGAATATACCCCATATAGAATCCCTATATGCATCATATTTCCTTCAGGCTTAGTAAGAACCATTGCGGTGCCTACCTTTAAATCTATGGAGGGCGGCCAAAGGCTGGTGCCCACGGAGGTAGTACAAACAATCTACGCAAATCCGGATGTTTAAAAGTTGGGGCCAGGCACTGAGACAGTGGGCCTTCCAACCTTCCTGCCCTGCAACCCTCCAGTCCAGCTCCGGGCTCCAGCCCTCCAGCCCTTGCAGCCCTAAACCCTAAACCCTTAACCCTAAACACTAAGCCCTAAACCCAAAACCCCTAAACCCCAAACCCCTAAACCCCTAAATCCTAAACCCTTGCAGCCCTCCAGCCTTGCAACCTTCCAGCTCCAGCCCTCCCGGCCTTCCAGCCTTAGCCTTTCCAGCCTACCTGGACCCCAAAAGTATGTAAAATAATGAGGTTACAAAGGGGTTATATAGGGATAATGAAAAAGAAAATGGAAACTACTATATCATTTAGGGTTTAGGGTTCCTGGACCCCAAAAGTATGTAAAATCCTAGCCTTTATGGTTGTTATTTTGGGTTTAGGGCTATTATTTAAAATATTTTTGGGTTTTAGGTAGGGGCGATGATTTTCCACAAGTTGCGTGTCAATTGCAATGGGCCATTCTTCAACAAGAGGAGGGCGCTTGGATTGGAACCTTCAGAATGCTGCTGCTTTCCTGAAAATGTTCACTATTGCTTGTTCAGGACTTGCCAATAAATTGCTTACATAAACTTAATCTCATTGGGTTCCGGGGCCAGATAGAGAATAGTTTTAAATCAATGCGCAAAACCTTACTGCCTCACTCGACACAGTGATCGATAGAAGAATAGCTTATGTTTTGCAGGCGCGACCGATTCCAACTCGTTTGATGCCATTTTGCATGAACTTCTCAAAACACATGTCTGAGTGGCTGGAGTGGATAGAAACTGGAAGAGGCAAGGCTGTAAGGCTTGGAAGTGGGTTGGTCGGCTGGAAAGTTGCAAGGCTGCAAGGGCTGGAGGGTTGGAAGTTGGAGGGCTGGAAAGCTGGAGGGCTGGACGGTTGGAGGGCTGGAAGGCTGGAGGGTTGGAATTCAACCTTCCAGCCTTCTTATTTTGCATAGGGTTATATGAGAGACTATAGTAGGGTTATATACGGGATATGGAAAAGAGAATGGAAACTACCATTTAGGGTTTAGGGTTTAGGGGTTTATAGTCCCCCTGAGCCTCCAGCCCCTTCCAGCCGTCAACTTTCAAGCTTTCCAGCCCCTCGCCTTCCAGTCTTCCGCCTTTTTGTCCCCCTTAAGTAGATAGAATATGGCTTTGGGTATATTAGAATAAGATCCCCATATACCCCATATTCTATCTACTTCAGAGGGACTATAAACCCCTAAACCCTNNNNCCCTATATAACCCTATACATCCCTTTAGCGTTGCATGGCAGCCCTGAAGTCCTCACCTTAGCCCTCCCGCATACGGTGGTCTTCATCAGCATACACTAGACACTACTGTAGCCTAAGACTAAAAATCCTCTCCGGTATAGAAATGAGGCGGCCTCGGGCCACGGGCCTCGGAGATAGTATAAGTGACCTGTTAGACCGATTTAATATTCCGCGTGTGAAAAGTAGGCGGCGTAAGTTATGAGTGGACATAAATATGAGAAGCATCAGCGGACCTTCCGCTTACACCTCGAAGCCGTAAGCCTTCTAAACCCTTAGCTGCGAGCCCAAACCTTCTAGGGTTTAGGGTTTAGGGCTTAGGGCCTTAACCATGGACCTAACCCAAGGGATCCAAACAGCCCAATGTAGGGAGTATTTACAGACATGAGGGCCCAATGTCGCTACTATTGCATACTTGGATGCCTAGGGCAACCCTTTAAACCCACTGTACCGACACCTAAGAAGCCTGAGTAGGGGCGGAATGCCACGTTTCTGGCCGGCTTCGGTACGAGCCTCAGCTACATGGGTGCCCGTGATCCTGGGAAGACCCTGGGTAGGCCCCTGGGACATTTTCATGTTTTCCCTAATGGCTCTAATAAGGGACCCTATATACTACCTAAACCCCAAAAATATGTAAAATAATAGCCCTAAACCCATAATAATAGCCATAAAGGCCATTATTTTACATACTTTTTGGGGTCCAGGTAATTATTTTTGTCAAAGGGTTTTAGGGGCCAACCCAAGACCCAGAATCGAGGGTTTCAGGCTTGTAGCCCTAGGGTTGTACCCCTAGGGTCTCGGGATCCTCTTTAAGGACCTGCCCCATATAATACAAGGACTGTACTAAGGCCAAATTGGGGAAAGATTCTAGAAATTCTAGGGGTATGACCTTAGGATCACAACCCTGGAACCCCTCATAGAAAGAAGAACATCAACCCTTGGTACCGTGGATTACTGGGTATCTCCTTAAGGAGACTACTTGGAGGCTCAGGGGGACGTAGTAAGTGGCTTAATAACCCCTATAACCCACGTTGTAACCCTAGTTATCTCCATTATTATCCCAATTACTAAGTCCCCCTGACCCTCCAAGTAGAATGCCTTCCTCTAGATCTTTGCAAGAGCCTTGGATGACTGTTTGATTCTCTTTTGGTAGGTACCCTGGTTCCTTTATGCGTCAGGTTAGAGTCCTTTTAATTTGTGTGTTTTCGTAGCCCCAGCCTCGATACTTGGGACCCTGCTAGTGCCATATGATGGTTCTAGGCTCCTTATCATAGGGGTTGGGGTATGTAACAGAAATTCCTAAACCCTAAACCCCCTTTGTGCTCCAACATCTACACACACAGGCTTCTGAGCTTGAACTTGAAGTCTAGCTTAGGGAGTTTGAGAAACCCTAAGCCCTGTTGGGGTTCTCAGTCCAGGGTTCAGGATCTACAGGTTCTTTCGATCGAGGGTTTTATGGCTTAGGGTCCTCCAAGCCCTTGACCCCTGTTTAGTTAAGGCTTATGTAGGGTTTTTATTGGGTCTTAGGGTTTTAGGGCTTAGGGCTTTAGGGTTTTTATGGGGTTTTAGGGCTTAGGGGTCTTAGGGTTTGGAGTTAGGGCGTCGGTTTTGGGATCAGGTCTTGCTTGCACGGCCGTGGACTTGTCGAAGGCAGGATTGGCCAAGGCTGGATTGCAGCAAGTTCGCAAAAAATGGGCTGCGGTTTGAGAACTTCTTCTGGAGATACCAGAATAAGGACACCCCATTATCCACTGTGTACACATATATGCAGGGGTAAGAAGTAAACATTGCATGAGGCTTACCCTGCTCCAATCAAGCATGAAAGCTGATATGGCCCTTTTGAACTGACAGTAGTCTTTGTAGGGCTCTCTTTGGGTTTCCACGTTAGTTTGCGGGGACCGCAAGGGTTGATTGTTTTAGGGCCACGGCCTAACAGCTAGGAGTAGAAGCGGCGCTTTTCAGAAGGCTTGGGGTTCTACGGTGTAGAGTTTTATGGCTTAGGGTCAACGGGTTGAAGTTTTCGGGGTACCTCAAACAGAATCTTGGGCCACATTGACAGGCATTATGGAAACTGAGGAGTTACACATAACAGCTGCAGCAGTTCTGCATTTCTCCCTAGAATTCTAGCATGCCATGATAAACCTCAAAGACCTTGCAAGCCTACAGCAGAGCCTAAGCCCTTCAACCCTAGACCCTCCCCTACTGTTCATATGTAGTTCCCTTCTGGCTGGTGTGCCATGACTCCTTACAGAAGAAAACATGACAAGCCCAGGAAGGAACTAGACAGGTCTAGGGTTAGAAGTATGACCCCTAATATGGGCCCCTGGGGAGTTTCTAGGGACCCTTAAGGGTACTAGGGGCCCATGGCCTCAACCTTTCAGTAGGAGCCTCTGGGTTTAGGGTTTAGGGTTTAGGGTTGCGGGTTCAGGGGTTTAGGGTTTAGGGTTTAGGGTTTAGGGTTCAGGGGTTTAGGGTTTAGGGTGTAGGGTTTAGGGTTTAGGGTGATTCATGCGACAGGCTCGGAAGCTTGCCGACGAGCGCGGCGTGCGAGTCAAGACAGCTCGCGACCCATATTGGGGAGCCCTTGAAGGGGTACCCTTTCAGGGAGCACGGGGATGTATAGGGATTAGCTACACTACCCCGGAAAGAAGCATGGGACGATATAGTTATCTCAAAGGGCTGCAGAGCATATTTGGCCGCGTTTGAGGTTCCAGGTTTACATGCGTGAGACCCTAGACCCTAGACCCTAAACCCTAAACCTTTGCATTACGGGATTCCACAGTTCGGGGATAGCCTATTAGGCAGTGGATAGCCCGGCTTTGTTGCGACTCCGTCCTTCTCTTATATGAGCCACAATCTAAACTCCTTCAAGGGGGTTACATAAGGGTGTGTATAGGGGAGTATTATAGGAGTTATTTAGGGGATACTAGGAGTTTAGACAATGGCTCATACGGGGTTTCCCATACTTAGGGGTACCTTTTGGGGGTGGACCCAGGGTTATGGTATTTGTGGGGTCTATAGTGAGGTCCCCTTATTTGGGGAAACTGCCATATACAAGGCATGGTGACAACATGCTTGCCTCAAATGTGTTAATTCTTACTTTCGGGACTCCCAAAGCAGGATCCCTAGCTTGGTATACCCCTTGCTATACGGGATCAACGTTAGGGATCCTGTCTACGTTTGGGGGTATGGGATTCCTTCTACTTATGCATGTGGCTAAGTATAAGAGCCAACGAATTTCCAACATTGTATCTCTAGCTTCCTTGTATAGTTCTGTCCTTTACACTAGTGGCGCAGTAGTTCGTGGCACTAGCTTCTGGCATGCTGCACGGTAAATGTACACGCCAGAATTGTTCGGAGCATTATCTCGTTAGAGCATTCTAACTCCAACAGGACGCTTTCGAAAACCTCTGCCCAAACTTTTTGGGCGCCACAACTACGCAATGTGTTGTTGTGGTGGTATCACTGCTACGCAGTACTTTGACGTCTTCGGATTTTGCTTATTGTTGTTTCTGCTACCGAGCTGCTAGTTCCTCAGCCTTCCAACAGTTCCGAGACCTCTATGCTCTACCCCTTGTTATAGGATACCTAATGCCATAGATAGAAGGTATTAGACAGAAAGTTAGGTTTCCTAAGACAGGGGTAGGGTATGGTGGCCTAGGTAGGGTTAAGGAAGATGGCCCACCTACACCCAAATTAACATGAAACCCGAAAAAAGGGCCCCTTGTAAACAACAAGGGTGTTACATAGATTCCTTGTTGTTTGTGGGGATGGTAGGATTTCTGTTTTGGGGCTTAACGCCATACCATATGGCAACTTATGCCGCTGAACAGGTGATCTCGATGTCGGACACTGAGAACTGTTGAACTAAACTCAAGCTTCAAACGCTAAACCCTCAAGCCTAAACCCGAAAACTTAGCCCCGGCCCTAAACCCGAAAGCGTAATCTTTAAACCCCAAACCTTCACACCCAAACTAAACCCTAAACCCTAAACCCTAATCCCAACTTTGCTTTTCTTCTTATTGGTGATGCAGCTTGAGCTCTCGACCCAGGCAGGCTTAGGGTCAGGGTTTATGCCCTAAGCATAGGCCACCTGAGTCCTACACCCTATGCCCTACATGAGGCTTACCAAAGGATATATGGGATTATATAGGGTTATAGAGGTAATAGAAAAGAAAAGGAAGGTGAAAAGAAAAGGAAGGTGCTGCATATTGTTTTGGGTTTGCTTGCAGGGTTCCGGGGCTTAGCCATATGGACCCTGAAGATCGCAACTCTGAAGTCTAAAGCCTAGCCCCCGAAACCCTGAAACCTAAGCCAGAAAACCTCAGCCCTAAACCTTTGTTCAGACCTAAACCCTAAACCCTAAACCCACTAAGGTTGCAGCAGACCTGACAGATTTCGACATGGGTCAGAGCTGACAGGGGCTCAGCTCTCGGGATCAGCTGGGTTAATATCCCTCTATAATGGAGAATCAAATGGAAAAGAAAATGGAAAATGCAATGGAAACTGGGTGAATTTTATGGTAATATTATGGTTATATTGGGGATAATGGAAAAGAAAGGGAAACTACTATAATGGGTTTAAAGGGTTGAGGGTTTAGGGATTTCGGGGTCAGGGTTGTAGAGTCTAGGGATTTAGGGCTGAGGGTTTTAGGGTTTTAGGGTTTAGGGATTTAGGGCTTAGGTTTTTAGGGTTTAGGGATTCAGGGCTTGGGGTTTTAGGGTTTAGGGATTTAGGGCTTAGGGTTTTAGGGTTTACGGATTCAGGGCTTAGGGTTTTAGGGTTCAGAACCTAGGGGGTCAGGGGTACATAATCTCCGGATTTGGGCTTAAGAGAGTGGCAAATCAAATAGGCAAGAACAGGGGAACATCAGTCTGAACCTGGGCTCATATGAGCTATAACCTGTTCATGGAGGGTTGACCAGAGCGTTGAACCCAAAATTAGGGGTACAAAACCTCAATCCTGCAGACTCAAACAGAACCTCTGCCCCAAACCCTAAACCCTAATTAAACCCTAAAACCCTAAAACCCTAACCCCCAAAACCCTAAACCCGTGTGTACATGGTAGGACCAAGATTCCCGTACCTCCGCTGCCTGAATGCCCCCCCGCCCCCCTGCGGTAACCGCCAATGCCGAGACTTTGAATGGTCTCCTGGAGGTTTCCCGAAATTAGGGGTACCGGGATCCCCTTTAAAGGGGCTTATAGGTATTATATAGGGTTACATAGGGTCTTATAGGGTTTAGGGATTAGGGTTTAGGGGTTTCCCAAAATTGGGGGGTACCTTTTAGGGGTCCCAATAATAAGGACTATAGTATTTTGGGGTCTATATTGGGGTCCCCTTATTTTGGGACACTACCTCCTTCAGTTGCTAAATTTCGTCCGCGGGCATGTAGGGAAATGGAGTTGTGGGCCCACCTGACTTTTAAGAAGCAAGGTCTTACCCTAAACCCTAAACCCTACCATTCCGTGCCTCCTACTGTACTGAGGGGTCCTCTGCGGATCCAAAACTTTCGCCTTCTGAGTCCCATGCGGGAGCCGCCTTGCGTGCAATGAAGCATCCCGATCGATTAAATTTCCAGGACCCTCCTTGCACCCTTAATAATTGGGGATATATGGTTCCTAATAGTGGGTACTTAGGCCCTACTAGAAGGTAGGAGGAGGGACTAGGTTGAGAAATTGAGAAGCTCTAGCTGACAACCATGTACCCTAAACCTTAAACCCTAAATTGCCAGTTTCCATTTTATTTGTCATTATCCCTATTTAACCCTATATTACTTTCTTAAGTGCTTCCGCTTTGGCAGCCTGAGCCCTAACTGCATTTTCCGATTGCCGTTCCTTAGCCCCAAGAACGGCTGTAAACCCTAAGCCCTAAACTCTAAAAAGCCCTGGATCCTCAATCCCAAGCCCCAAACCCCGAAAAAAGAAGCAACGCCCTAAACCCTAAAACCCCTTTCAATAAAGGGCTAAACCCTAAACTTAAAATCCTTGAAAAATGGCAAACACCTTAAGACACCTAAACATGAGCCATGGCCAGGTTGGGACGTGATTGTCTCGGTATTCTGCCACCTGGACCCAGCTGTTCGCCAAAAGGCGCCAAGTTCAATGCAAGTAGGGCTTAGGGTCTAGGGTTGAGAGCTTAGGGTGAGGTTTAGGACTTCAGGTTGCGGGGGGGGTGTTAAGTTTGGGGGGGGTGAGGTTAGGGCTTATGTAGGGATGCTTTTGAATAGTGGAGAATCAAGCGGAAAACTGGGTTATATATGGATTAATCCCCTCGCCCTAATAACCATGCTCCCTGACAGCAACTGGTCCTCCCCATACATAATGGCATTATATTGGGGGAGGTTTTGTTATTAGGGGAGGCTGCGGGTTAAATTGAGGGGGGTGAGTGTCCTTTCAAATATTGGTGGGAGCATACTTTGGGTGTGCAGCTGGGAACACCATAATGGAGACCATGGGTCAATTACTCCCTGTTGCGTTCAGGGCTGGGGGCTAAGCGCAAAATTTGACCCTAAACCCTGAACTCTAAATCCTGGGTCAGAGTCTGGGGTGTGCTGAACCTGCACGGCTTTAGCGCATCGCGTTTTTTTCATTATAGGTTCGGCGAGCATAGTTCAACTCTGCGTGATACTGGCGTAGCAGCTTCAATTTGAAAGGCCCAATTTCGTTTATAGCAACAGAAAGAAACCCTAAACCCTAAACAGGATATTTCACCTTGGGAACTTCACATAGATCACATGCGGGCTTTCGGGCGCCCGGCCAGTATGGTTAAAGGGTCGGGGCCCTTGTAAATGAACATGTTGTGTCCCATCTCTTTAAAGTATTTCGGGGTTTAGGGTGTAGGGTTCGGGGATACTATTAATAACAAGTCCCGGAACCCTGCGCAGAATTCCATAATGGCTCCTCTATCCATGGTTTAGAGTCTTAAAGGCCACTATCTTGCGGTATCGGCGATGTCCAGTTACTAAGTCTTCCGAAGAGTCCGAGTCCAAAAATCCTCAGTCAGACTTTTCTCAAGAATTGAAGCTGCTCGAGTTTGTCCAAAAGACTCGGGGGCCTCTTGTGACCCCAAGGCTATATGGGGATGGTGAGGGAGTATGGAGGTCCTTATATATATATATATAGATTATGTAGGGTTTCTCTTCGGAAATAAGGCTTCGTTTTCGATATCTCTAGGAACCCCCCTTCAGCCCTGCACCACCCTGCAAGTCAGCAAATGCGGCCAAAGAAAGGTTTAGGGTTGATAGTTTAGGATTTAGGGGTTTAGGGCTTAGGGTCTATAGTTTAGGGCTTAGGGCTTAGCACTTAGGGTTTGGGCTGCCGTCGCAGAGGCCTCTTGAGAGTACCCTTACCATTTTTTTCTTTTCTTGCTACCAACATACGCGTAGTGTTGCCGGAGGTGCACCAACGAGCTGCGCGGGCGCTGAAGCCCGGAGGCCCCCCTCCCCTAAACCCTAAACCCTGCAAACAAAAACTAAGTCCTTAACCGCGGTTCCTCGGCGTTTTCCACGGAATCTTTCAGCAATGAGAACTCTGGTTTCATGAATGCCCAGGTGAGCCCTAATCTAAACTCCTTAAACGGGCTTAGGGTTGAGGGTTTAGGATTTAGGGTTTAGGGTTGTTTTTGGGGTTTTGTGGTGTTTTAAGTAAGGACGTTTTTGGTGTTCCATTTTCTTAGGGCTTAGATGTTGAGCCTTTTTTGTTTACAGCTTGTGGTGTTCTTTACGTTTAGTTTGCTTGAGGGTTGGGGCTCCCAGCTTTTTAGGGCATAGTTTAGGTGGACCCCCCACCCAGTAATAGTGACTATAAGGGATAATAGGGATTATATTAGGGTCCTCTTATATTCTTATTATACCACTATTACAGGTTGGGGGGTTCTCCTAAGGCATAGTTGTTTTAGGCTTGTTTGACCGGTTTGGATTTTGCTTCTAGGGCTTTGACATTTCTAGGGTTTGTTTTTGTTTTTTAAGGCTGCGGTGGTGCTTTGTTTGAGTTTAGTATTTTTTTTAGAGTCATGGCTTGTTCTTTTTATGTCGTGGCTTCTTTTGGCTGCGGGTTCTTTAAGGTTTGGATCCTTAGTTTCGCTTGTTTGCTTCCAGGTGGTTGTTTCTTTTTTGAGGGTTGGATTGTTCAGCGTTGGCGGTTCGCTCAAGTAAGTTTTCAGGATTAGGGTTGCGTTTTGTCTTTGAGTTTTTAGAGGTTTGGTTTTTCAGTGCTTAAACTCCTTCACATTGTTTTAGGTTTAGTTAGTTGGTTACATGTTTTTGGGGTTGGGGTCTTCTTAAGTTTAGATTTTTGGGGTTAGATTGGACAAGGCTGGCTGGCTGGGGGGGAGGGAAAGTGCTGGACTTCCTACGCATGTTTTCAAGAACTCCTCTTTTCGATGTGTTACCTGTGGAAATCTGGCCTCCCAAAATGTACGAGAGGGTCAACGATTACGACTAGGGTTTAGGGTCTAGGGTTATAAAAAATGGACGGGTGGGTGTTGTAGGCCCTAAACCCTAAACCCTAAACCCCTAAAACCCCAAACCCCTAAACCCTAAACCTTAAATCCTAAACCCCTAAACATCTTGATGTCGAAAACGCTGGCAGGGAGCAGGGATTCGAGCTTTCCATTAGAGGAGCTGCGCTTGGGCGCCTGCGAGCCCAAAACTTTGGCCGTAAACCTAGGCGGTTTAGGGTTTAGGGTTTAGGGTTTAGGGTTTAGGGAGCTGGGTAGGTAACCTTTAACCTTTTGGGGTATATATAGTCCTATTATATTACAAAGGTTAACCTTTTTGGGGCCAGGGAACTCGGCAACTAGGTACCTAAACCCCAAAAGTATGTAAAAGAATAGCCCTAAACCCATGATGATAGCCATAAAGGCCATTGTTTTACATACCTTTGGGGTCCAGGTAGGCCATAATCCTAAGCTCTTTCCCCAAACCCAAGCCCCGGCAAGGCGTGATTGTGATCGAAGCCTTTGCGCCAGCGCAGCTGCAGCCTGAGTTGTCCAGACGCAAGGTAAAACAGAGAGCTGTGGGAAGTTTAGGGTGTAGGGTTAGGATTTAGGTTCTGGTTTCTTGGCTTCATGCAGCAGAGCTCGCTCTCGTTGGTTTTGGTTGGTGGAAGGTTGCATATGTGAGGGTTCACTTTCCCCAAATAAGGGAGACCTTGCGTAATGTAGACCTCAAAATACTATAGTCCTTATTACGGGAACCCCTAAAAAGGCGACCCCTAATCTTGGGAAATTCCTCTATAGGTCTTCGTCGAGCCTTGTGCCGAAGGCGCCGCCTAGATCCGATGCAGAATGCTGCCGAAGGCAGACACTTACTGGTGCTTAGTGGGGAATAAAGGAATATAATCCCTATATAGCCCCAAATATATTGCTTTACTCCCTGCTAAGAAGAGAATCCCTGTAGAAGATATTCCTGATTCCCGCCTAACCCTAAGGGTCCAAGTACCCAATAATCATATACTTACCCAAAACCTATACCATAATTACTATTACCCAAATCCCAAGTACCTTATTATTGGGTACATGGACCCTCTGGGTAAGCAAAGGGAACACGCTTTGTACAAAGCTGAGCTGAAGGCTGCTCCTGGCAGGTGCCGTATTTGCGGATGAACGAATTCCTATGGTAAACCATATGGGTTTAGGGTTTAGGGCCTTACTAAGGGTCCAAGGACCCAAATAATGGGGTTTCAGGGCCCAAATACCATTAATAGTATAGTATTTGGGCCCTAAAGCAATAATATTTGGGTCCTTGGACCCTTAGGGCTAAACTCCGAGTATCCCCAATTAGTAAAGCCTATATTGCTCCCTGATATGAATAGGCCCCTCTAAGGAGTTTAGACTATGGTACGTATACCCCAAACCCCTTATACCTCCAGGCCTCAAAGACTTCTCCGCACCGTCTCTGCGCCAGATCTTTCGCCGGCGCGGCGCCGGTCTGGATGCTTGAGGATTTCACTCACTTCGGTGCGCCCATATATACAGTAGTAGCTAACTCGGCTGGGCTATGTGGAGCCACAGGGGTGGGGAACGTCGTTATTCCACATTTCGTTGCTTCCTCCTTTGGGTGGTTGTGGTCCGTCTCTTCAAGTGCTGGACTTTTGATGTTTAGGGTCCTCCGGAGTTTAGGCTTTGACATCGAGTAGCGCGGCCTTGTGCTCTGGCATTTCTCACGCTCTGGGTACTTAAGGCTTTTGGATGTTCACCGCTTCAAGTGTTCCATATGGGCACAGCATGAGCTGAACAAGGAAGTGTGGCCGGTCATCGCTTGTGATATGAGCCACAACCTAAACTCCTATAATAACCCCTGTAGTAGTCACCTATATATAACCCCCTTTAAGGAGTTTCGACCCTAAACCTTAAAGCCTATACAAGGAGTTTTGACTATAGCTCATATGGGACCCACACCTGCTTTCTACCAACCTGTTCCTGCAATCACATGAGAGGCGTGTTGATTTTGACGGTTCTACAAGGTAGGGTTTAAAGTTTAGGGGTGTAGGGTTTAGGGTTTCGGGTGTTGATTTTGGCGGTTCTACGAAGTAGGGCACATCATACATAAACCAATCCAAACAAACCCAAAACATATCCGCTCGAGTCATCATGGAATCCCAACCTAACATGAACATGGAAGCTTTCCAACATCGTGGCCTGGGCTCTCATTATAATCCAGGCGCTGATATGTAGAGCACCCCACAGGAATATTTCACATCCCAAGGGGTCCATGTAGCAATATGGTATAGATTTGGCCCCCAGCACGGTATGGGAAGCCCTTTGGGCCTGGGGATGTACTATATACCTACCCTAAATCCTAAACCCGATAGCCTATACTATATACCCACCTAAACTCTTTGGGAATATTGCCGGATCCTCTGCAGCCCAGCTGTCAGCGCCAGCGCAGCGAAGGGCAGCACGATGGCACCTGCCAGGGAGAGTTGACATGGGAGGCTTGTGGTTTAGGGTTTAGGGTTCAGTATTTACAGGGTCTAGGTTTAGGACATCCAATGAAGGGGCGCTCAGGTTTTCAGGGAATGCACAGGGTTGCTTTTCACAAGCTCCCATAACGTAGTTTCCATAAAGCGGGGGGCTCTAAAATAAATCTTTGGGGAACATAGTATATTCCTTGGTGTCGGGACTTCCAATAAATGGGCCTTTTTGGAAAAGCCCCGTAGGAGGAGCCCACGTAATTACAGCAAGGTTTGGGGAGCCGCTACATCAGAACTATATGGTAGTTTCCCTGATGAGGAGGACCCCAATATAGACCCCAAAATACTTTAACCTCTAGAATCGGGACCCCCAAACTGGTATCCCTAATTTTGGGAACTTAGGGTTGGACATTGACTGCTAGGTTCTGGGGTTGAAGCCCAGATGTAAGAGAACGGTACAAGTCTCCTTCCTCAAGGACTCACAAATGGACAACACAATCCGGCTATGACTGGGCCAGGAACACCGCCCCAGTTCTCCCCACAACCCCCCAAGAGCCGATTAGGAACCTAAAGCCTTAACCTTCAGAATGTGCTTCCAGGCCGGTGCTGGAAGCCTCAGACATTTTCCATTTTCCGGATGTGGCGCTGACACTGTTTTTCTTCACATTCACTCTGCAGCTCGCTTGAGCGGGCGAATTTATGGGTTTAAGGGGGCGGGCCAAGAAGATAGTAGGTGGCTGGACCTTCCATCCGAAGATTATCCCGAGACTTGCATGCGCCCTTCGGAAGCCGAGGACGTCATTTGGAGACCACTCGCCGTTTCGCCGTCATGCAAAGATGCAAATCGGTATTCAAACTGCAACAGCTAGCAACCCTCTAAAAAATCAGAACCAACCTTCCAAAGCTCTCCAAAACACGCTGGCACAGACGGCTGCAAGAGCAGGGAGCACTGCAGCTACAATATGGCGGGAGGGAGCTGCAGTCCCATGGCTCAAGCTTGTTCCTTGCAGAGGTGTTGTATTTGAAGCTGTCATCTCCTCGTACATCCCCTGAGAGTCTCCGCACAAGCTGCCAGAATGGTCAGGACATGCTGGTTGTTCAAGAGCCGCAGCTGCTTGTTCGCTTTGCAGATCTCTTCGGTCATTTTGCGCAACTCTCCTTTCAATCCCTAGGGATCCAAGTATACAAATAATACCTACCAAGTATACAAATAATACCTACATTGGGCCCCAAAGTCTGCAAATATTACCTACATTGGGCTATATGGATCCCTAGGGAATGGTGTCTAGAATTAGTTCGAGCCTCCCGATGGGGATTAGCGCGCTTGCACAGCGGAAGCTTCGCATGGTCTGCTAGGACTGCTGAAGACCAGAAGCGGACACCTTTCCCAAAGGGTCCATGTACCCAATAATTGGGTACTTGGGATTTGGATACTAGGAATAATGGTAATGGTTTTGGGTAAGTATATGATTATTAGGTACTTGGACCCTTTGGGTTTGATCTCGCCTCCGAACGCATCACTTCAGAAGCTTCAGCAGAAAGACCTTGCCAGCATCTGCGCTTTTGGCGTCGAGACCTTCCTGGGTGTCTTCGAGCATCCCAAAGCTCCTGGGTTGCTGTTAAAGAACTTAAATAAAATTACCATAATGGGTATAGGGTTTAGGGTTTACCATAATGGGTATATATAGTAATTAAAATGGTTCCCCCAATATAGTAACTTAAATTAAGTTCCTTAACAGCAACCCAGGCTCTTCGTAGCAAGATTGTACATGCCGGGAAACCTCAGGCACGCAGGATTGAAACGCATGACTGCTCATCAAAACAAAGGGGATTTTCAAAAGTTCGTGGGCCCCCAGCGAGGATTCAGCAACCTCGGAGTACAATTCGTGCAGTCATAGCCACAGAGATCCAAAATACCCCAAGTAGGTAATATTTAAAAAGTTTAGCGCCCAAAGTAAGTAATACTTACCGTAAGGCTCAAAATAGCCCAAAGGCCTTGCGGTCTTTGGGCCCAAAAGCCTAATATTATGAGTCCTTAGAGCCTTCGGGTAAAGGACAGAACTCCAACAACTACCCTTCCCAAACTCGCCCTGAAGCCCAACATTTTTTTACGAATCCCACTGTCCTTGCAAAGTTCCAATTTTAGTTGGGAGAGGAATTCACAAACTGTTGGCTGGCCAAATCCCATCAGTCTAAGCCCTAAACCCAACATAGCCAGCAGCGGAACTTTCACTATCAAAGCACGTAGCAGCGCAAAAGCTAAGTTCCAAGTTCTGGAGATCTCTGGAATTTAAGTTTTAGAATAAACCCTTGAACCCCTAACCCTAAACCCTATGGAGGAAGGTAGGGCTTCTGGTTGCGAATAAGCCTGTAAACCCTAGCCCAAAACGAAGCAGCTGTAGGGGGTAAGAGTTTTATTCGGGAGAACAACACCCTAAAGAATTAATGAATCAAGACAAGCAGCCTCTCCGGGTATGTGTTCCTTGGCGTTGACGGTTTAGGGTAGAAAGCGTAGAGGGTTTAGGATCTAGGGCTGTAAGTTTAGCGTTTAGGGTCTAGGTTTTGTAGGGTCTAGAGTTTAGGGCTTGAGGTCTAGCGTTTAGCGCTTAGGTCTTCAAGTCTAGAGTGTATAGGGTTTCGGGTATACGTGTTTAGTTGGGGTCTATAGGGCTTAGGATTTTGAAGTCTACAGCTTAGGGTTTATGTTTAAAGTTTTCTTTGGGTTTCTAGGGTTTGGGGCGTAAATCCCGCTGCGGCAACCTGGACCCACACAACCCCATCTTCTAGGTGCAAGAGCCCATGAAAACAAACTAGAATCGGTTGGCGTTAAGGAACTTAATCTAAGCTACTATGTTGGAGGCTACTATAGGGTTGAGGGTTGAGGGTGTAGGGCTTAAGGTAAATCATCCCCCGATCATGGAGAATCACATGGACAAGAGCATGGAACAGAAATGGACAATGGAAACTGGGGGAATATAGGGCTTTAAGGAACTTAAAGTTACTAAATTATCCCCCTATATTGGAGAGGAAAATGGAAAAGACTATGGAAAATGAAATGGAAACTGAGGGAATATAGGGACTTCGTGGGTTGGCGGGTGGTTGTGGGATGGCCGGTGCCTGGGGGGCCGGCTTGGCATTGGGCGGCGAAGAGGGCTGGCTGGCCAGGAAGCCCGTCCGTGACATCCCAGCAGCAGTATTGCAGAGCAACAGGGACAGGCTCAACACAAGCATGACCGCCGGATCAATGGCGCGGTGGATAAATGTCAACTCAACAAGAACAGTGTCGCTCACAAACTGCAGTCAAGATCAAACGTACCAGGAGCATTGCGCAAGACAAAGAAGAAACTGCACTTGCATGACACGCTTGCATAACTCCGGGCCGGGGCCCCACCCTCAAAAATACATTACGGACTGGGGGTTCCCTAGGAATAGACAGGGCTGGAGAATGTATCTAGGGGGTCCAACCGCGTTCTTGGTCTAGAGAGGTTATACTTATGTGCCGTAAATGTTGTTCAAAGACCTATGTGTCCTGTATATATATATATAAATATACACAGACCCCATATACCCCTATGTGCCCTAAATGAAAAAAGACTTAGCCCTATGTGCTCCAACCCTGAACCCTAATCCCTAAACCCTATAGCTATAAACCCTATGCCTGGGGTACGTTTGGAGGCCGTGCAAAATTCATTTTTCATGGCTTTACAAGGATTATGTGAGATTAGGTGTAGAAAAATGAAAAAAGTGTTCAAACCTACCCCTGATACTGCAGATGCTCAGTAACAGCACAAAGGCGGAAATTCATGATTGAACAAATATTCCGGCAACAAACAGTTGCAGGCACCGTAAGATTGGTTAGGCTTCATGTCACAATAAAGAAGCTGAGTGCTCTGGCGTATGCCCTATATCGTAGATAGCCGTAGGCACCCAATGCAAAAAAACAGGCCCGATGTAGCTGGATGTAACGATTTTGGAGTTACAAGGCTTAGGGCGTGGGACTGAGGATTTATAGTCCCCCTTAAGTAGATAGAGTGTGGCTTTTTTGGGGGTATGTTATAATAAGATCCCCGTATACCCCATAGTCTATCTACTTAAGGTGGACTATAGGGCTTAGAATGGTTGACCATGCATTCCCTCAGCTAAAGAACCATTTCGCATTTCGGACATACGGTGCAACAGCAACTACCTTCACTACACGCAATGTTAACTGGTAGTGTCGAGTGTCCAGATACAGAGGAACCCCAATATAGACCTCAAAGCACTGTAATTCTTGGGACCCTCCGAAATGGTACCCCTAATTTTGAGAGACCCCCCCAAATTGCCTAGAACCGGAGTCGATCCTCGAAAGGGCCCCCTGACCCTCCAAGCAAGCCCATACCTAAACCCTAAACCCTAAACCCTAAACCCTGAACCCTAAACCCTAAACCCTTAACCCTAAACCCTGAACCCTAAAGGCAACCCAGCTTCAGCGTCAAATACTTGAGACCACGTTCGCGTGCGGTGCCTTCGGCGGCTTGGAGAAGGGCTGTCCTGAGATGTAGACAGTTCTTCGGCTAACGACTTGAGACCTAGGGCTTAGGATGTAAGGCTTAAGCTTCAGAATCCAAGGCTTAGGGCTTTGTAAATTCATGGGTTATATTGGGGCTATACTGGGATAAGATGGAAACTGCGTTTTAGGGTTAAGGTCTTAGGGTGTAGGAAGGGACCCTGTCTGCTGTAGGAATTCTGTGGATAAGCCATGCACATCAGTTGGCACCACAGAGATGTGTCAATGGGATTCTGGGGATTCCTCTCAAGCATTCCACAGGGCATCTACAGCTGCTGGATGACATGGAGGACAACAATAACAACCTCCACCAGACGTCTGCAAGAAGCACTACCAGTTGCAACTGCTTAACTGAAGCCTTATATCCGCCGTATTCGGTTCGATCCCAGACTACCTACCTCAGATGGTCTCACGGCAAACCCTTTCACAATTCCAAATAGATTCAAAAATGCTTGCTAATTTAAACCCTCCATTTTCCTCTATATAAACTAAATTAGGGATATATACCCCGATGTAAGGGTACAAGGAGGGTCCCGGTTGATACTAGAACCAGGGATACGAACTAAAAACCCAGGCTGATGGACCGGGAGGAGGAGGAGATGCAATCTGCCCTAAGGGTCCAAGGACCCACATAATGGGGTTTTAGGGCCCAAATACCATTGATACTGTAGTATTTGGGCCCTAATACCCTATTATTTGAGTCCTTGGACCTTTAGGGCTGCTTAGGGTTTGGGGTTGATTGTTTCGGGTTTCGGGCTTAGAGTCTAAGGCAACTCATAGCCGAAATGAAGCCTAAACCCCTAAGGGTCCAAGAACCTAATAATCATATACTTACCCCAAACCTGTACTATAATTACTATTACCCAAGACCCAAGTACCCAAATATTGGGTACATGGACCCTTAGGGAACCCTAAGGTTCATGAGAAAAGGCAAGCGTCATATGACCTTGGCCCCTGCGATCCATCTGTGTCCCTGCCATCCAAACCTGATTTTCAGCCGACACCGTTTTGAGGGTTTGTATGGGGGGGGTTCAGTCAAGCTGGCACTTTTTTGGGGGCAACCCTAAACCGTAAACACAAAAGAAAATTCAAGGGGCCCATGTAGCTCTTTGGGCTCAAAATGGTTCCCATATAACTACTTCAGGGGCCAAGTATATACTATAGACCTACCCTGAACCCTAAACCCTAAAACTTATACTCTATAGCTACATGGACCCTTTGGGCATGTGGTGTCCAGCTACATGCAAGCAATCGCTGTCTTCAGCTGCAGGGCGCGTTCGCTGCGTCTTCTGGCTTTCCTTGGCCATCTAAGGGTTTCACAAAATTAGGGGTACCATTTTGGGGGGATAAGAATATTTTGGGGTCTATACTGAGTTTTCCGTACTTAGGAAAACTACCAGCCATCTAGAGTTCTGCCAAGGGGGTATCCGAAGGAACCCTAGCAGGCTAAACGGGCAATATCATGGGGACTATGGAGTCCCTATACTAAAGATAGTACAAGGCAACTCCCATCTCTTCTGGTGTTGGACAATATCCGGACCTGTTCAAAGGCCTTACCGTACTGAAGTTCCCCAGGGTGTAGGGCACTTGGTGGGGTGCAACGGTACCTCTGCTCAGCATAAGGCCCTACCTAAAAAAATATCAAGTTTACTCTGAGATAGAGAGGGATACTACGGAATAAGGGAACATGTTATGTAGGGACTATTGCGACTATATAGGGATCATCTTTATCGCCTACTAAGCCCCGGTGAGTTTGTGTGTTGAAGCTAAACCCTAAACCCTAAACTAAACTGTGTTGGAACCAAACATTCAGTCACAATCTTCAGCCTCAGACCCTACCGGTGTGTAAGGGTCCACGTACTTGATCTTCTTTTTGTCCGCTTTAGGGTTTAGGCCCCAACCAAAAGTACCATCACTACTACCCACATTCCAAAGACTCAATTCTTGAGTACTAGGACCCCGGCAACCCGAAACCCTATTTCTCCTCATATAACTCTCTCTGCATGCAAATATACATATTCATATAAATATGTATACATAAATATATATACACATGCATATATATATATTACATTTATTGTCATGAATGCTGCTGCCGCTGCTGTTGTTGTTGCCGTGTCCGTTGCTGTTGGTGTTGTCGTCGTTGTTGTTTTGTGTTAGCCTTCTTGGGGGGAACGTTTTTGACGGATTGAATTTGTGGGCCCGGGATTTGAAACTTCGCGTGTTTCAAAAACATGGCCAGGAACTTTGCAAAGATTTAGGGCGAGGGAGTAGGAGCCTTGACCAAGTTTGGGTCGGGATAAATGGGAAGATGTGGGAAGTGGCAAGAAGTTGGCATGTGCCCTCCCACCACAGTTAAGCACATCTGTACATCTGCATATGTATATATATATATGAGCCCTGGACTGCACTTCTAGTCTTTTTCTTCATGGTCCCCTCTAAAACCTCCTAAATATCCCCCCAAAGGTCCCCCAACCTAACTTTAAGTGCATAGCTCATATATTAATTCATTGTCCTCATACAGCCCTATGCGCATCCCTATCGTATTCTTAATAGCGGCGCAGCTTCATAGGCTGTGAGGAAGCTGACCAGCTGCCCCTCCTGACACAGCGTAGGCTTCAGGGGTAGGGATTGGGGCTTGAGGGCTCTGATTGCCACGACATCCATCACCTGCTGCGCTATCCTTTCAGAGGCATAGTACTTTTCTGTTGTTGGGATTACTTAGTCGGCATAGATGGGCAAATGGGATCCAACTCGCTGTGCAAGGAGCTGACCAATTAATGGCAGCTGATTGCATGAGTGGACAGAAGCTTCAGGGTGGAGATGTGAGCAGCCCAGCAAAATCAAACCCAGATGTCAATGCGGCAGTGTTGTTCATCCGTTCAGGGAGAATGTGAAAGAACATGGACAGTACTATCTTCTACTGTGTATATCTAGGGTTACAGGGTTATATAGTTATAGGGGAATAGAAAGGAAAATGGAACATGGAAACTACTATTGAGGGTCTTAACAGACCAGACAGATTGTTAGGCTTCTGACTTCAGCAGCTCGAGTTGAGCAGTCATATGCGCTATAGTGTAAACTGCTAGTATCCCCCTTAATCAGCCTTATCTATTCCCCTATATAACCTCCTTGAAGGAGTTGGACAAGTAGACAATTTAGACTATAGCTCCTGTCCCGCTCCACCAGAAGCCTGGGGCTTTCTATGGCGTTCTCCAAACACCTGAAAAAAGGGTTCAGGGTTTAGGGCACAACATTTGTAGTGAAGCCCCTAAACCCTAAACCCAAGTACTTGAGGCTTCTGCCTACCTAAGGCATCCGTAAACTAAAGTTGAACCTTCCAGGTCAGCCAACGTGAGCCCGAAGGATCCCCACCTTTAATTTAGAAAGCTGCATGGGTAGGAATATCAGCTCCATGTAATAGTATAGCTCCCTACAATCATTGCAAAGCTGTAGTAAATTGCACCGCAAATCTTCTGGGAATTGTTTCCCCACACCCCGCCCGAATTGAAGAAAATTATACTGGAAACCTTATGGGAATTGTTTGCCCCACTATGCGAATTGTTTGCCGCCGCCGCCCTCCCCCCCCGCCCCAGTCGAAGACAAGCCTGTCGTATCAGGAAGTGCGCTCCGTGGCCGTCTCGAACACGCCGATTCCACTCCTCATACTTGACTCGACTGGGTTGCTGTTCAGGAACTTAAGTTTCAGTTACTAGATTGAGGGCACCCCCATTATTTACTATATATACCCATTATGGTGACTATGGTGACTTAATTTAAATTTCCTTAACCGCAACCCAGGTTACTTTCAGATTTGCCTTACCCCTCCTCCATATGGATGCACACAGTACAGACACAATAACAAGACTTTAGATACTCAGACCCTTTTGTTAAGGCGGTCAAAACGTTTTCTCGTTTACAGTGCTGACTCAACATACAAGGTCACCGCATATAGGGCTCAGGCTTTGGACTCAATTGTGTTTATCAGTGGCGGTGCAAGACATTTCCAAACTTACAACAAGTATGTAAATGGAAGTCTTGCAAAGCCTCGCTCAAGAAGGCGAAGAAACATAGTGGCCATAGCAAGAAAACCCCGAAGGGTCCAAGGACCCCAAGTAATAGGGCTTTAGGGCCCAAATACTACAATATCAATGGTATTTGGGCCCAAAAACCCCATTGCTTGGGTCCTTAGACCCTTATATAATCCCCACATATCCCTATATGTCCCCCTATAACCCCTTTCAAGGGACCCTAGTAATTGGGTCCTTGGACCCTTAGGGAACTAAGCGCTCGAGTGCCGCTGAACAGGTGGAAAGGATAAACATCTTCTCCAGAGCCAGGGAGGCATGCGACGAAAACACAATCACAAGTGGTATCTGTGGCATTAGGGGTTTAGGGTTCAGGGTTTAGGGTTTGTGATTTAGGGTTTAGGGTTCCCCAAAATTGGGATAACCATGTTAGCGGTCCCCGTAATAAGCAGGATCATAATATGTTGGGTTTATGTTGGGGGCCTCTTATTTAGGGAAACGACCATCTATAAAAGTAGCTATACGAAACCAGGTCATAGCTTGTTTTCCGTGTGTTCACTTCAGTTTGTATGCTCTTGTATGTTTGATTCTCCGCTAGACCTACATATTCTGACGCGCCTCTTTATACCCCTACATGTCTCTGCATACCCGCAGGTATTCCAAACTATCTATCTAGCCTACACCCTAAAGTCTGAATCCTCCTATGTACATATATGCATAAATGGTAGGTTGTCAAAGTGATGGTCCCCTTTTGGGGCCTGTGAAGCAAATAGTTTTGGGTACCCCCCCCAAACTGACCATAATTTTGACAACCTCATAGCTTTACTTATATACCTACACCCTCCAACTACCCTCTACTCAGGCCTAAGTAAGCTCCGATTAAGGGTACTAGTGTTGATACAAAAAATGTTGCATCACCCTAGTATACTCTCTTCCCCCATAACCAAGGCTAAAAAGTTCAAACCGTATTATGGTTGCCAAAAAAGGAAAGCCAAAAGGTCAAAGTTATTCTATCGTCAAAGCAAGTATACTATCACACCACCATTCCGTAGGTATAAGGTACGTAGGGTCACGCAGGCTCCTTAGTATTCAGCGTAGGACGGTCCAAGTACAGCACAATTTGGGAAACTGCATGCCGTGCCTTGCTTACCTGACTTGGGTCGGGCTTGCCACGTCGTGGGCCAAAAGCCCATAAGACCATGGGTATATACATGTATGGGTATACGTTGGTATGCGTGTATGTACATAAATATATCTATATATATATTAGTATATAAACAGATGTGTATATATGTATATACATATTTACATGTGCGCAATTATATTTAATGGTATATGTAGGTTTTAGATGTGTACGGTCAACCCAAGCAAGACCTGGGTGATGGCATCGTTCGTTTGGCTTTAGCATATGAGCTGTAGTCTAAACTCCTAGAATCACCCTTAATAAGCCCTAGAATACTCTCCTGTATAATACGCTGTATAACCCCCTTTAGGGAGGTTAGACTATAGGAAATATGGGAGTTTGTCTTCTTTCTGGAAGTGATACTCCTCGGATGGAAAACCCTACAACCTATCACTAGCTATGTCTTGCATGATGCTTACAATTCCAGTGGAAGACATGCCATAGGCGTCCAAGTGCCAAATCCTCCTTGAATTGTTGGGATTTGAGTATGGATGGCCGCGAGCCATGTTAATTACGGCTCGGGTGCGTTGCGGGTGCTCCAAGAATCACATACTAGGCCCAGAGCAGGTTTCAAACTCGTCGAGCCCGAACATGGTTTGCATCACTCGTCCGGGGGACCGGTGAATTTCAATTCTGGGCAGATGAAAGCAAAAACCATCAACTGGAACAAAGCTCTGAGGTAGACCTACGCAAACCAACTTGCAAGTCCATCACGCAGGGATTGATTGATGGTATTCCAGGTGGATGTTAGCTTTACAGCTTTACAAACTCCATGCAAAGGGCTTAGCATGGCAAAGCCGCTTGCAAAGTATAAGGCCGGAAGATATTTTCAATTCATAAACACAATACTCAAGATTCCCAGGTTGGATGTCGAAATCTGAGGGGATTCCTTCGGGGATACGAAGTCAAATGTTTACAAATTATCATGCTGGGCGGGGATCGCCCTTCTGGGAACGAATGCAAAATAACATATGGATATAACCCCTACCCATGAACCCTCAAATACATACGCTTGCCTAAGCACTCAGCACAGGCTAAAATTTCAATGCGGTTTTGCGTAGAATTTCAATGCGAATTTGGCACTGGAGTCTAGGCATTGTCACGCACTTGCAGGTTCATGGGGGGTTTATATGTGACGGGGTATTGCGTAGGTGCCCTAAAATTGGTAATTGTATAATGACCACATGAGAATAGACCTTTAAAATGCCCATGCTTGCGCAAGACACGCAACACCCACTAGCGCTTCCTTCCCAGGCTCTGTTTTTTTTTTAATGCTTTGTGATGTTTGAGTGCCGCGCCCTCTCAAAAGGGGTCTGGGGGTAATGCGTGATGCTTGCGTTGCGTGCTCGCTCCCCAGACAGCGCCCACGCTTGCCAAGCGTAAGCTCCGTTTCGGGAAGGTTTGGTGATGTTGGCGCGGCCCATTTGCTCCCAGACAGAAACCCACCCTTGCCACGGGTGAGCTGTGTTTTGGGAAAGTTTCGTGATGTTTTCACAGGTCGCTCGTTCCCAAAACGGAGCCCGCGCTTGCCAGGGGTGGGCTCCGTTTTGGGAGCATTTCGGGTTGTTTGCAAAGCGCGCTTGTTCCCAAAACCCGGCCAACCCTTGCCAAGGGTCGGCTCCCTTTCGAGAGCATTTGGTGATGTTTGCGGAGCACATTCACCCAAAAAGCAACCCTCTTTTCCAACAGTGGGCTCCATTTTGCAGATGTTTGCATGGCGCGAAAACTCTCGAATCTCAAGGCGCCAACCTCCCAACATGGACTTACCAAGAGGCCTAGGTCGCCTAGGTCAGGTTTGAAAGGGCTGGTATAGCGGACGTTGGGGGGTTCCAGGCGGCCACAGGCAGGTCCGACCCCGCCTGGGACCAAACTAAACCCAGAAATGCCGTGTGGTTTGGATGTGACTGGTTCCAAGGATTTCGGAGCTGGCTTGCAGGCACCAGGACTGCTTGCCAAGGGCTGAAGATTTTGAGCAAAGGTTTGGTGCACACTTTTTCTCGTCTATCAGCATTTTGTTTGCACCAGGCGGTGGTGTCACAAGTGGTGTCCGGCAAAAGTTTGGTGCAACACTTTTCTCGCCGTTTAGCATTTTCGGTTTGCACCACGTTTTGGTGTCACAAGTGGTGTCGCAAGTTGGGTGGTGTCACAAGTTGTGGTGTCACAAGTGGTGTCCGGCAAAAGTTTGATGCAAAACTTTTCTCGCCGTTTAGCATTTTTGGTTTGCACCACGTT
>CAJNIZ010038347.1:0-12217 GCA_905231905.1 Symbiodinium pilosum
GATGTTTTCGCCGAGTACATCCAGTCGGTGGATCGAGGAAATCTTGCACCACCTACATAGTAGGCTTCTTCTATGACGTGACGATGCATCCCCGCACCCCCTTTTGCACATTGACAGCTGTTCTGTCTGAGGCGGTGCAAGATTTCCGTCGTTGGAACAAATTTGTTTCTGGAGGCTTTCAACGCCAATGCTAAAAAGGGGCGACGGGGCTGTAAGAAATCTACGTTGTAAAAGCGGTGCAAGATTTCCTCCATCCACAGTAGGGCCGTGACGCCACGGGCATCTGCCTGAGCTGTTGAAGCAGGACTTGCGAGACACGGTCGCGGGAAGCGACTGCAAACAGGCTGTCAGCCCAGGAGGCGAAGCAGGCGGCCGGAGCATGAACAACCGTGCTGCAGAAACCCAAGCAACATGGCCGAATGCAGCGTGGGCTGGACGGGCGACTAGGGCTGGAGCAGGTCAGAATCGGTGAAACCCTTACGCAATGCTTCCTCGACAACGAAACATCCTTTGACTGCGACTGCCGATCCCGAGCCGTGACAGGATACGGTCGAAAAGCCGGGGTGTCACGATGATCAATTGCCTTCGAACTTCGTGGTTCGCAGGCGCGCAGCGTTGAACATTGAACGCATCCATGATCCAAGTTGTTGGGCACACCACTTGCTTTGAATTAGCAATCGCTGCAACGTGAAATTGAGGTCGATTTGTGTCGTGGCATCGTCTATTCGCCTGCCAATCTGGTACCAACAGAGCTTTGTCATTGGAAGCCTTGTTCCGTACCAGCTACTGCGCTGTATGTTGTACAAACGTTGCATTTGTTGCACACGTATGCCGAGCTGCTGCCATGCGAGATTTGATAGCTGTTGACGGCTTCATGTGCTCTTTGATGGCCCGAAATGGAATATGTAATGTACGAATGCTTTCATATGTCATGGCGGAGAAGCTCTGTATGTTGTTGCGTGGCAGCGTCGTTTTCCTAAAAAAAAGGTGTCATTGATTTGTTTCAAATGGTCGTGCGTGAGAGTCATGCTACATGTCATGTTTCGCGTGCTGACCATGACACATGGTCGTTCATACCACCATTGTCCTTTCGGGCACCTATTCCACAACCCGCAGGCCATCGACTGCATGACGGGTACACACTTCTGTTTTGAGTCTTCGTAAGTAGGGCTTACTGCTTGTCACTTCGCAGCTGCGGCAAAGCGGGAGGGAAAAATGTTGGGCCGTCCTTCAAAAATGGCAAGGAGAAGGGCGACAACTGTGATTGCGCACTATGCCTTGGTTGTTTGGAGAACTGGTTTTCACACACGCCAGCCCCAAACCGAAAACATGATACAATTCGCAGTCAATTGATGTCTTCCAACGCCGTAATTTCCCTCACCATGTCTTGCAACGCCCCAAGCGCATATTACCGGAAACGCAAAGAAAAAAATAACAAGGGGTCACTGGATTCCCGCAATGCAGGCGAAAAAAAGAAAGAAAGAAAAAAAACAAGAAGAAAACAATAAATAAAATAAATCTTATGGTGCACCAGTAGCGCCCCATGCTTACCACATGTACCCAGGGCGTCCTCGTGTACACGAACAATATCAGTTGCATGACCAAAATAGGAAGAAAAACAAAGGCCAGCCGTGCATAAACAGCGCCCCGCACGCGGGACATGGTGTAGAGCCTCGGTTGCGGGGGAATTTTGTATTCTGTCACAGCATGGACACTTTGGACCTATTTGGGCCCTGTGGACCGAGAGCCTGCTTGTGAAAACGCAAAGTATGTCCCAGCGGAGCGGCATCTTGGCGGCTGCGGCACATCAGGTCATCGCGGCATCCCTCCTTGAACCTCCCTGCCTGGCCAGGAAAGCGCTGCAGGTGTGCCCGACCCACCTTAGCATGGGTGGCAGGAAACGCCACAGAGCAGCCGCCTGTCTGAAAACACTGCGCGAGCGCCGCCGCACTTCCCCTCCTTCCCCCGCGCTGCGCCGTGGCCGCCATGCACTGGGACCGCGAAATCAACAGGGAGGAAAAATCCGCGGAAAAAAACAACTAGATCCTTGTAGGTATGTACGTGCGGTGTGAAAACGTTGGGTTTCTTTGCCACGAATTTCTCCTCATTCCAGCTATGCCAATGTGGGGATGGTAATGGCAGCAGCACGTGGCATGTCGTGTGAACAGAAGCACGCGCAAGTTCCATCAATGTTTGGGCTGGGCGGAAAAGCGTGGTCTATGCACGAATTTCCGTGCAAGCCTCTTCCATTCATATGTTTGGCCTTCATTATTGTACGGTGCCGAATTCCTTGATGCCGTGTCCCTCCGCGTGTTGGACAGGAAGCTGCGACAATTTGGGCGTCGCCTGCTCCTGTGGCCGTGGTGCGCCAGGAGCTGCTGTGATTGGTGAGCTGGGCTGGCGACCTGTAGCTGTGGAAGTTTGCCAACTGCAGTTCAGTTTGTTCGGCCGCCAATTTGCTGCAGGGGGAGCCGGGGATTACCGTGTTCGACTTTGCTCTGCGTTGTCCTGGCGCCCATGTTGTGGGTAACACATTGCAGTCCTTCTTGGTGGTCTGCTGCCAACAGCTTTTGGGGTGGTGCTCGGTGGACACACAGCACAGCGGCCTTGGAGACGGCTTGTCATCCAGCCGCTGCTGCAGCGCGAGGCGCACTCGCAATATCGTTCTGAAGTTGCAGCAGTGCCATCGTTGTCGCCATTCTTCCAGTATCAACCTCATCTGCTGCGGGCAAGGCACGTGCATGCTGGCAGAAACTCGCCACTGTTGGTCAGGCTGCGGACACCATCCTTTTCCAGATGGGCGCAGTGCCCGTCATTCTGCTGCCGGTGTTCTTCAGCACCCTTGCTTGTGCGGCTGTCCGCAATGGACATTGTTACACGGCCTGCGGGTTTGCCCCCTGTTTCATAGTCAGCGTCAAACGTGGCAGCGTCGCATGCGCTACTGTCAGGTTGACACTGCAGGACTGTCAGATGATGATTTTCTCAGCTTGATTTTCATGCCCCATCATGCGAATAATTCTCAGCCCGTAGTTGCGGCGCATATTCTCTTTGTAGCTCATGTGTGCCAGTTGCAGCGCTGGTTCTTTGAAGGCTGTGATGCTTCTCGCGGATAGCTTCAATTGGTCCGAGTCTCTCTGCTGCCCAAGCTTAGCCTTCGTTTTGGGCCTCGCTGTCAGGAGGGCCTTGAATCGGGCATGCGCACCGTCAACTACAGAAAAACAAGCAGCGCCGAGGATTCCTACCATGAATCCAGTGCAAAATCCAACGCGCCCAGCGCATCGAAACTGTCTGCATCTCAGGCACAGCAAGCAGTTTGCCGTTGATGCCACCATTGGCAGTGCTTCCCTGACGGGCAGTCACGTGCAAGGGCGGAGTCGGGCCTGCATTCAGGGGGCATTTCGTACCCCACCACCACAACAAAAAAACGCGGTTGCTACAAGCTGGAAATTCGAAGTCGTATGCAACCTCTATTCGGATGAGGCGGGGTCCCCCAGGTCCATTTGCAAACCCGGAGGTAAAAATTATTCCTTTTCCACCCCTTCCCCCGCACATCCTCCCCCCCATAGGGGGCGGGGCAACCGGCACATCAAGGTTCATATCCGCCAGTCGCATGTTTTGTGCGACATGTGCGCGCCGTGCGCCTTGGCCAGCGCACGCTCTAGAGGGATGGTTCGCGAGGCAGAAGCGCCCCGCATGCTGCCCGCTGGTCGCCCAACGCATCCAAGCGCTGCTCACAGGTGCAGGCGCGGGGTGCGAGGAGGTAGAGGCAAGCGCAGCATCATGCATCGGCAGGACCGATAAGGCAGAGCGAGGCTGCCACAACGCTGTCATCAGATGCCATGCAGCTGGCCTTACGCCAGCGATTGCGCATGCCCTGCCCATCGCTTCCGGACGCTGCGGCCCGTCGCCAGGCTGTGGCGGACAGGTGGCCGCTGGAGTGGCGGCTTGCGCGAGCCCGTGCCTGCAGGGCACCACCCGCAGTCCGGCGAGCAGCGATGTCAGGCTGGGCGATCGCACAGGTGGTGGGGCATGTTGTCAATCGCCGTGCAACAAGCAATGGCGGGGACGGCGCTCGGCTGCGCATGGCCAACTTCCTCGCCCACAAGCACGGTTCCATCCGTGACCGGTGCCTCGATGTTCATCTCGGCCACCCAGACATTGCGGGCAACGTGGGCTCCTCCCTTGCGGCAAACCCTCGCCACCGCCCAATGCAGTGGCAGCGCTCGGAACCCGAGGGCATCCAAGCGACCGTGGCAACCGCAAAGGCTTGGCGCCAACGGAAACGGCGGCCGTAAGCGGCGGAGAAGATGCCCCCGTAACTGGGCACTGGCAATGATAGCACCGTCATGATTTGGTGCAACCGTGAAGGCCCGTGCTGAGTGGGATCCGGCCTGTGAGAGCAACAGCGCGCGGGACGCGGGAGGCAGTTCAGCAAGATGCGTTTCTCGCTGGCACCGCAAACGTTGAAGGAGATTCGCCTCTCCTCAGCGATCTGCTTGCAGACCGTACTGCTTTTCCGCCATTTGCCAGCCGAATGCCTTAGCCACGAAGGCCTACCTAGACCCTGTGGCCTGGACTTGCGCTGGGACTGCTTTGCCTGACTGCAAGAAGGTCCGAGGAGGGAAAAAATAAATATCGCACCAAGTGGCCCAGTTGGGCTTAAATCTACGTGGATGGCAACGCACGCTGGGCGGCCTTGTTATCTGTCGCAGCGCAACGCGCCTACGCCGGTTCCCTGCTCGAACTCGCACTGGCATGCAGGGGTTGTCATGCGGGTGAGGAATGGTGAGGACATGAGGGCTGATGGGTGCGTGTATAAGGGGCATTTGATCGCGCAAGGTCCCACATGGCTGCTGAAGGGTGTCCTCGTTACCCGGCGCAAGCGGTTTCGAGACCAGCGCGTCCCGCGGAAAGCCCCAATGTGGACGAGGGCGGAAACGTGCGCAGTCCTCGCGACCTCCTCCACCTGACTGAATGCATGTACTGCCTGAGGCCCCCTGCCCGTGTGGGCGGCGTGTTGGAGCAGCTGTGCCACGCCCAAGCGCAGGGTCGCGGCCGGGCCTTGCCGCATTTCATCCAGCGGCCGCACAAGTGCAAGGTCTTCATTCTCGCCCAGCAAGGACGCAAGTAGCACCTCCTGCAAAGGGCCGGGCACGCAGAGCCCGTTTGCCGGCCGGGCCAGGTCCCCATTGGGGCTGACGAGGAAGTCACGGCGGAAGCAAGTCCCATGCACAACCATTTGAAAAAATGCACTACGTCGACGTGCATAGCCCGTGGTGGCGTGGACATGTTCAGCAGCTGTTTGGAGGCTCCGCGCGGTGAGGATGGGATGTGCCAGCAATGCATTTACCGACCCCCCCAACCAGTGCCCAAACACAGGGTGCACAGGCCACGTTGCACGGGTTTCTGCATGTAGCAAACCAGCAGCGTCAAGCAGGAGTGGCATGTACACACAGGAATAAGAGGTCTGGCTCACCGGAAGCGATGCGGCTCCTGCGGGCGCGTACTTTGAAGCCCCTAGCCGTGCCGGGTCCGGTCCAAGCGGTGGTGTTACAGCCTCGCAGCCCTTCCTCGTCACGAGCGTCTCCCGCACAGTCCTCGTGCCGTCCCCGGCATCAATGGCACATTGGGCAGGGTGCGAAGTAGGAAGGCCGAGTTTGGCATTGGTCCCCCACGAGGCACGTAGGGCACAAGGCTCACATTGGGCATGCCCTGCCGCAATTGCAAGGCCAGCGGGCGCGTAGGCCACGTATGGGGGCACCTAGTGCATACCCATCTCGCACCTTGGAGCCGGATGTCAACTTGCCAGCGTAATCCCATGAAGGGACGGGGGCCCAATGCATGCCACGGTCTGGCAATTCGACGAAAATCATGGCGGGGCCGGCAACACGGGCGCAGAACTGGTTCCGGAGCATCCGCCCGGGAGAACGATCGAGTGGCGTAAGTGCGGACAATGGCACGTGTTGTGTCCGCAGATGGCAATGTGGTGCATGCAAATCGACTTGATGGCTCGCGCGAGCGTTGTGGAAATGGACGCTGCTGTGCCGGTGAGCGGGGCGGGAGCCGTGGTGGTGAAGGCAACGGGGGCGGCGCAGCAAGGATATGCATGCGCAGCGGAGGCACCGAGACCGTTTGCTGGCACCGGGTCCACGAAATCATTGCAAGGCTCTGATGGAGTGGTCTGCGTGGCCACTGACGGCGCGTGTTCGCGAAGAGTGGGCGCCAGTGGCGGCGTATGGCTGGCAACTGACACGGGCGATGCCGGGGGTGGATTTCTCCGGTCCATGGCTCCCTATTGGAGGGCCCGGACTGTCTTTGCTCGCCTCTCTGACCCACACCGCTGTCTCAATATATCTCAGCTACGCTGTGGGTTTGGAAGCAACCCTTGCTATATTTTTGGGTATTCTGTGGCATGTGATCTGTGATCCCAAACGCCGCCTGCAATATTGTTGTTACGAGATCAAGGAATGACTCGGGGTTGTTGTGCCATTATCACAGCAGAAACAAAATCAAATGAAACAAATCAAATTGACATGAACCGCCGACCCGCGCATTTAAAAATCGTCACGTTGAAGGCGTAGCCATTTTGGCTCAAATGCCGCTTTTCCTTTTGGGGCGGGCTGGCTCCGGCCGCCGCCGCCACGGCTTGCTTCGCGTAGCGCTCCCAAGAGGAAAAACGGCGTTTGCAACACCGGAGACGGGCCGGTAACACAAACAGTTTCAAGTGGCTTGTGGCCCTGCGACTCCTTCCCACTTCGTGTTGTTGTTGCTGCCGCTGCGCTACCCCAGCAAGGGGGGAGACGAGCAACGTTGCGGGTTCAAGGCTGCTGTTGCTTTTCGCCTCTTGCTTTCGACTTGTTTGCGCCGCATTTGCAGCTCTTTCGTAATGTGAACGCAGTGCCCCTTGCACTCGCATCATTTCCTTCAAGTGGCCGATCTCCTCAAACTCCTCATGTGCGGATAGGGTTCGGGTCTGGCTACCGTTGGGTCGAAGGACAGGAAAATGATTGCGAAGGCGGTGCAAACAGTTGCTTCTCCTGCCCCATTTGTAAGTACTGACTGTGGAGGACTCGGGTGTGAGTGTCCGCTTATTGGACCCGGATAGGGGTCAGAAACATGATTGCGGGCAGTATCCAGAGACGGCCAGACATGCTTGCAAGGGATTTGCAGTGGGGATTAGGAATGATTGCAAGAAGAAGGATGAAATTTTGAGTGCGCTTGATGCATAATGCAAGTCATATATAATATGTTTGCCAGGTATTGCCAAACAAGCTCCGCAAACAGCGCTTGAAGCTGTTGAGGCCACGTGGCGACGTAGCACGTTTGCTCATGTTGGTTCCAGACGCTGAACCAATTGCTGGAACAGGTTTCATCTTCCTTGCTGTGGTGGTCCGGGCCGAAGCAAACCAGCTCATGTTCTCACAGAGTAGCATGTTCTTGCACAAGCAAGGTCGGCTTGCAGGCGCGCTGCCAAGGCTCTTTCGCATTGTGATGCGCGCGCAATGTTGATGCAAAGCATTGCTTCTCTAGTGCAAAGGATTGTGTATCATTCAGATTCATGGAATGGACCATGCCCCTTTTAACCCCCCCCCCCGTAGTGTTTCCATAGGGTAACCAATAAGTGTGCAGGCGACCGATCCTGCGCAGCGGATTGCGCGACTCAGTTTCCTGGGCACGGTTGGGGACAAGCCGTAGCCCCAACTATGCAACCAGCACATCGTATAACATGTCGGCATGTGATGTTTGATGTGTTTGTATGTTATGTTTGTATGTGTTGTCGTCAATGCTCAAGTTTGCAAACTTTGTGCGTAAACCTGCCGCCACAGAATTGGCAACATGACAGCTGGAATTAGCGAACGAATGCTGACACAAGGTTCCAAATGATTCGTCATGCCTCGCACGTTCCTTGAATTTGACGGCTCAAGCGTGGTCGCAAGAACCCATCGCGCAACATTTGGGGTCGCAAAGCACGCTGATCTCGGGGCATCTTGGTTGGCACATTGGACCGGTCATTCTTGTCTGCCCAGCGCGGATTGCAAATTTCCGAGCAGGCTTGAGCTAATTGCGATTTTCGTGGTTGTAGCAATCAGTGACTTGCAATTTTCAGACTATTGTGGCCCACTTCTGTGAGAAGTCCAGTGGGCCATACCTAGGAAAACTAACATCCAGGTTGTGTTGCAGGTGCGGGGTCCAGTCGATCACCGTAGCGGCCGTAGCGGGGTCCAGTCGATCACCGTAGCCTTCCATGATTTTCCATGGTGCTGGTGCATCTGGTGAGCAGCCTTTATATTGGATTATATTGGATTTCACCAATGCTTTTGCGGCCTCAGGAGATAATCAATGGGAGACGATACAATCTACCCGGCATCCCCTCAATATCCATGCACGCGTTGGGGAATACTTGTAAATGAAGAAGGTGAAAACAGCCAAGAATATGGTTGATTGTTGCCACACATCCTTCACCAAAGGCATGCACCAATACAGTACATATTTCTTTAAAGAACCCTCCACCCCCCCAAGCACCTTACATTTCGGACGCCCAGACTCACATAAATGCATTGAACTGTTTTTACAGTTTTGTAAATCCTCATACCTTGTGCATCCTGATATATCCGTAAATATTCTTATGTATCCTTGCATGCACTCATATATCCTTATATCTCTTAATATATCCTTATTTATCCTTGTGCATCTTTGCTTACCCTTTCGCCTCTCGTTTTTGAGCTAACACTTCTGCATTCTTCAAGCGCGCAGAGGCCGCTCCCAGTCGGTCGCCGAGCCCGAGAATGAGCTCCTTCGGAACATTATTCAAGGCACCAAAAGTTTAGTATATTTTCACAGGGTGTACGGAGAATATACAGGATTATGTAGAATTACATTGGGGGCATTTGGGTGTGGGGTTTCCATAAACTAGGTAGGGGTACCCGAAATGAGGCTGATCCTTCATTGGGGTATGCAGCGGGTCCCGCATTCCTGGAACCTCCCAGTAGTTCGTGGCTTCCAGTTCAGGCAGGGGCTTGTGATGGATGAGCTATTTACCATAATCGCGCGATGCCAGCCTCGATATGGAATATGAGGTTGCCAAGATGTTACTCAAGTCCTAAAGCTTTGTGTCAGCTTTGTGCACTTTTGAATGCTTCTTATATGTTTGTGTCGATTTCATTGCATGTGTGCCTTGGACCCATGCGCGAGATGAAACAAGTAGGCTGCTCACACATGCTTTCTAGATGTTGGTCTGAACAAGCTTTCGTCAAAAAGTCCCCCTCAAGTAGACAGAAATCATAATATGGCTTTGGGATGCTTTGGGTATATAATAATTAGATCCCCATATACCCTATATTCTATCTACTTAAGGGGGACTATAAGTACTGCAATGTAGGCTGGAGAATTTTATGCCTCTAATGTAAGTGTCGTAAAAAAAGGGACCCCTACTACAGGAAACCCTAATCCCTAACATCCTTGGGCAGGTGTCAACGTTTGGCGAGTCGCACGGCGTGGGAGTGGGATGCATTGTGGATGGCATCCCTGCCAACCTTGCCTTGCACCTGGCTGGCATTGGGGGTCTTTCTAAAAGAGTTTATAGAGGATGTATAGGGAGACAGAGGGATTATATAATATAGGGTCTAGAGGTTCTATTCAGAATTAAATAGGGTCGTTTGATTAGGGTTTTGGGTTCCTCTCAATCGAGGGTAGGACTTTTAGTGTTTTGGGCCGTATATTGGGCTCCCCTCATATATTGAAACTACCATTTAGGTCATGTATTGGGTACTGCATCCATCCCGTAGCAGTCCGTAACAAGGTGGGAATCAAGGGCTAGAGCTACCGCTAGAAATCATTACTATCCAACTCATGCCGCATGGGGGCAGCACTGAAGTAAAACGTGGCTTCGGGGGGTTGATTGCCAAGAATAGCTGCGAATCAAGTGGAAAAGAACGCCTTGGAGTTACTAGCTGGGAATCAAGGACTGAAAAATGGAAGAGAAAGTTGCAACTACTATTCCATGGGGGGTTATAGACTATAACCCCCAATAGAATCGTAGTAGCCACTTTCTGTTATATATGGGTTGCTGTCAGAACCTATTCCTTCATTTTCCTTGCTAGCCGGGGTACGGATATGGTGGTTGAACCTACCTTCTTGATTAGCTGGGAATGAAGGAATGGAAAAGAAGACGGAAACTAGTGCAATGGGTTGTAGTGGGACTATTAGAAGGATCCATTCCTTCATTCCTAGCTAACCAAATGCAAGTGACGTGTTGAGGTACGAAGTTTCATGACGAGTCATTCAAGCATCGTTGGAAGGATTGAGGGCAGATATTGTACGATGTGTCTCTCAGCTTCATGGTGGCCTGTAGGCCTCTCTCCTTCATCCTGAATTCCATGGTCTGACATGCAATTGCATTTTTGTTTTTTTCTTGTGGTTGTGGTTGTTTCGCGTGCGTGGGAAGGAATTAGTATCCACAATGATAACGTCACGTCCTCTTGCCTTTCGCAGCGGACTTGGAAGCGAAGCCCCACAAAAGGGGCAACGATGTTGAGCGCCCATACCTTGGTACAGCTTTTCTAGGTTGCTGTTGAGGAACTTGAACATGATGAAGGAAATTAAGCTAGGTTATTTTAAGAAGGAAAAAAGGAACCCCAACATTGACAATATACCCAAATCACAGCAACTTATATAACTTAATTTCCTTAAGAGCAACTCAGTGATGAGTTGCAATCACTGTGTTCATGCAACCCAGCTCTTTACATGGATTGGTGTGGCATGCTGGCTGTATAAACATTAGAACCAGTACCAAAACAACGCTGTCGCCTTCCTTCTAGTGACCCAATTCTGGCGATTCAAGCTTCTGCCAAGATGAGGACAAGTTTGTTGGGTTTCCCAAGACCAGGTTTGCTGCTGCGAGGGGAGGAACACGTGGATGACATGTTAACATGCACTTTGCTAGGGCCATGCACCAAACCAGAAACCAGCAATGAACCTGACCCCAATTGTGCAAGGACAGAGGAGGACGTGCAGCCTCAACTCACGAGGCGGCGGCCGGGTCAAAGTTCGCTAACCACGGCCAGGCGGGGACTCTGTTGCTGGGTTTGGCAAGAAGGAACACCCCAACATCAAGAGACCAAAAGGAATATTGCACATGATAGTGTAAAAGAAATATCGAAACATTACAAGGTCACTAGGAACCAAGCCGCCTGGCAGAAGACAAATTCCTCCATGCTGCAAGTTTCCTGGCTGTTCATTGCTGCGCAACTGTTGCAACCTAAGCCTCGTTCGGGTCTGAGAGTTGTGCCTACGGATGTGGTGGGGGGTCATGCCTGTTCCAGTCATGCCAAGTATTTCACCAACTTTGGGTGCTTGCGGGCTGTGTGATTCCCAATGGCCAGGAACGAGAGTGACACGATCACGATCCTTTCCGGCACTGTGGCTTTGCCAGCAAATTGGGAGTACAGACCGTTGCCTGACGCAAGAAGTCTCACCCCTCTTATTCCAGCTAGGTAGATACGGGCGACGCTCTTTGCACAGAAGCGATTTTGGATCAAGCCATTTGTTTTGCAAACTGCTTGCAGCCACCTGTCCAGCATGACCGCTCTTCCCGCCTTCGGTGATGCTGTGCCTCTGGGCGACCCCGCATGGTACCAGGGCCTGAACACTCCGTTCTACAAGCCCACCCATGCTGCCTGGCGCAAGTACGTCCGTGACTACTGCGAGGAGGTGTTGGAGCCTGTCCTGGATGATTGGGAGCAGTGCGCCGTGAAGGGGAAGTTGGAGAAGTGCCACGAGTACATGCACCAGACCTACTCCGAGGGCGGCAAGCGTGGAATTCTGGCGTGTGCTGTGGGCAAGCCGTGGCCGAAGGACTACACGGACTGCAAGGCCCCAGAGGATTACGACAACTTCCATGAGCTTATCGTCATTGATGAGACCACGCGCATCAGCGGCGGCATCTCTTGGGCTGTCATGGGAGGCCTGAGCATTGGCCTGCCGCCCGTGGTGAACTTCGGCATTCCGGGCGACAAAGCCCTGCAGACGCGGTGCATCAAGGAGTGCCTGAGCGGCGAGAAGGTCATTTGCCTCTGCATCACAGAGGCCTCGGCTGGTAGCGACGTGGCTGCCTTGGCCTGCAGGGCGGACGATGCCGGAGACCACTTCGTGGTGAACGGAGAGAAGAAGTGGATCACCAACGGCATCTACGCCGACTACTTCACGGTCATCGTGCAGA
>CAJNIZ010038347.1:12292-29313 GCA_905231905.1 Symbiodinium pilosum
GCGCCCGCGTGTGCGTGGAGGAGCCTGCTGACTTTCAGAGTAGAAGACATCTTGACATGCACGCAATCACCCGAAGCATGCTCGTGAATGAGATTCCCTGCCAAACCTCTGGTGTCTTTGTTACGTGTGCGAGCGCGCCCTCTGTCTTATCTGCGAAAGGCTTCAGAAGCAATTTTGTGCAACATCTGACATTGTATGCGCCTGAAGGTACAAGCCTCCTGAGTGGTGCAGTGCAAGATTTCTTCCATCCACCTTTTGTCCACCTTTCTGATGCCCAAAGAATTTGCAGTGGACTGTAATGCTAAACATATGAGGTCAAGCTGTTGAGGTTTGAAGGAATATCTGCCCAAACTAGGGCCGATGCATGCCACCCAAAAACTTCCTTGAAGTTGCGCATATTCCCAAATCAATCACATCATGCCCTGTTGAGTCTGGCAGGAGTCCCTGAAGTTTGCCCGCAAGAGGCGCACCTTCGGCAAGTTCCTGATCGAGCACCAGGCATTCACCATGTTCATGATCCGATGAGCCACAGGGTAGTCTCTAGTCAATCCCAAGCCTTTCGTTGAATAACATGTAGTCCTCATCATATGGACCAGCCCAAAATCTATACAAATCACATGCCTCCATGCTGTGGTGCAGGTGGTCAGCACCTTGAGCCCTCAACTCTATAAACGTGAATTCCCATCCTTTGTGGGGAGGTGATCCAGCACAAGATCGGTGAGATGGGGCGCCAGTGCGAGGCATTGCAGGCATGGATTGACTACCTGACGCTAGTCCTGGTGGTTACGATTTGGGGTGGTCTAGGTTTAAGGGACTACAACTTGCATGTAAAGGTCTTAAGCCACTATCTTTCGTTACATTACTTGTAAAGCCTCCACGCACAGCCGAGGACCTTCCAGCTCACCACCATGTACCCCGGCCAGATTTCGGCATGTTTTTGCGGTTTAGGGTTTCAGGGGTGTAGAGATTGGCTGTCATAGTGCTCAGTAACTCCCCATTGGCCTTTCGGCTTTTTGAGTTGCTGTTGGACCCCAAGCGCTTGCGAGACCCATCAAGTGTCAGACTAGCTGCATACTTCACAGCGAGTGAAAGAGGGCAGCCAGGGGGTATTACTAGCATTGGGCCAGCTGGTTGATTTCGAAGCCATTCAGACAGGCTTTTTTCGGAAACAGTCCCTATACAGTCATGGAAGCCGACCCTATGGGTAGTTCCCAAAATTTTTGGTCCCTTTTTGGTACCTCTGAGTATTAGCTGCCATCATACAATCTATAACCAAAAGGGGCCCATAACTTTGAAGCAACCCATATGAGCCCTGGATTAAATTTGTAGTATATCCCTTAATAGGTCCCCCCCAAAACCCCATATAATCCCCTATAGGTCCCCCCCAAACCCATAACCAAAAGGGGCCAGCAAGCCCCCATGTTTGTGCATCCTTGACGGCACCTCCTTGTGTGACAAGTCTGCCACGCGGTTTAGGGTTTAGGGTTTAGGGATGGAAACCAGGACCAAGGAGGAGCAGAACAAAAAGCTTGGCGGCTACATCGCGCTGTTGAAGGTCTCGGCCACGAAGTGCCCTGCTGAAACATAGAACCCAAATGGTAGCGTTGATGCTTAAGTCCTGCAGGACTTTGGAGGCTTCAATGCCTAATTCGCAAGGCTTAGGGTACGTAGGGTCATGCAGGATTTTGAATATCAACTGTATTACGGGCGGTGATCAGTTTAGGGTCTAGGGCAAAGGTTTCAGGGCATGACTTCCTAGCTCAAACAGCTTGGGAGACATGTTCAATGTAGTTTTTAGAGGAAGGGGGTGAAGCCCCTCAAAGAGCAGAGCAATGATCGCCGTGCGATATCAGGAACCATACTATGTACCAGCAGCTCCTTGCTGAGCTGTGGCGTTTGCACAGGATTTCCCTCGTATTGTTGGCCAATTTCAGGTGGCCTAGAGCGAAATCCTGAACCCTAAGCTTATCTTCAAAGCAAGCTTTAGGCCCAAGCCCGTTTTGAAGCAAAGTTGCCGTTACTTTATTGCATGCGTTTACTGAAATTTTGAGGATTCTTCACTTGCACAGATTGCTGCCCAGGACCGTGGAGTACTGCGCCAGAGAGGCTCTTCAGGTCTTCGGTGGTGCCGGCTACACCCGCACGGGTCAGGGTGAGAAGGCCCTACGCCAGAAAGCCATGAGCCCATGTACTTTTTCTCCGTGTTTCCCATGGAAATGAGGGGCTCAGAGATTTCGAGCAACTTTTGCTTAGGGCATCTAAGAATCTTAACCCCTCAACCCTAAACCCTATACCCTAACTTACTAAGCCCCGACAATTAATGTGTGGCGTAGCATTGGGCTCTTGGCATCGCTTTGGAGATGCCAGGTTGAAAGCAACAAGGAAGATTTTTCCGTAAAGCAGCATCTTGAACCTTACAATCATTACCGCTGCCATTACATTTGTTCCTTATGTGACTCCTCTTCTCATTCTTGTTGTTCTGCTTTTTTTCTTCTTATGGCTAGTTATTATGACTCTTAGTACCATATTTTATTGTCTTCGTCTCTTGTTGCAACAGCCATGGCTCACTACCGCTGCTTTTGCTAGGACCATTGATACCGCATAGTTGAGCACCTTCCACACGAAAAGCCACTTTCCAGGGGCAGTACTGACAGTCCCTGTGTGTAAACCGCTTGTAGCTCCTGGAGACATGAAAGAATAGATCTCCCTGGCAAACCTGTCGGGCTATTTCGTACAGGCAAGGACTAGGACCCCTGAATATTGCAAAGCCGGTCCCCGGACCCAGGCACCTAAGCCCGGAACCCTAAACCCCAAGTCCCTCAATCAGAAGAGTTGGCCGAACCTTGCACTGCTCGTAAGCCCTGTACCTGGCAAAAAGTCACTAAAACTTCAGCCCCAAACCCTACATCTTAAAAACAAGCCCTACAGAAGTGCTTTACCGGGACATCCCGTGGATACTGCCCTCACTCGGTACGAGCCGGACAATGAATATAACATAACTATACATAACCCTTAGTATTACCTCCTTTACAGGGTTGCTATGAAGGAATTTGGATTGGATTACCATAATATGTCATAATCTGTTTTTGTAATGGTAAATGGTGGAGTTTCCTAATATCAACTTACTTTAAGCTCCTTCACAGCATGCCAGTTTAAAGGGAGCTTCTACATAGATGTCATAACCGCACCTCTTACGAAGCTAGCATCATGATACACATATATCTATATATATATATATCTCCCTTGTAGCGACCCCTGTTATAGCCTGCTACTGGGCCCCAGACATCACCGGACGGCAGATGAGCTATAGTCTACACTCCTGAAAGGAGGGTTATGCAGGAGACTATTTAGGCAAGTATCGTACTGTCATTTTGGAGGGTTACTATAAGTTCCGACTCTAAACCCTAAAACCCTAAAACCCCAAACCCTAAACCCTAAACCCCTAAACCCTAAACCCTAAACCCCTTAGCCCCAAACCCCTTAAACCCTCATCAAGGGGATATCCGGAGTTTAGCCTAAATCCGCAGGTGGAGCGCGTGTACCGGGAGGTGAAGGCCTGGGCCATCCCCGGCGGAAGCGAGGCCATCCGAAGCCTTATCTTAGGTTCATAGTCCCCCTTAAGGAGATAGAATATGGGGTTTAGGGTTTAGGGTATAGACCCCCTTAAGTAGATATAGGGGTTTTAGGGGTTATGTTGGGATAATGGAAAAGAAAATGGAAATTAAATCCCCTTAAGAAGATAGAGTATGGGGTTTAGGGTTTAGGGCTTAGGGTTTAGGGTGCAGGGTTTATGATTTAGGGTATAGTTGCCCCTAAGTAGATAGAATATGTGGTGTATGGGGTTCTTATTATAATATACCCAAAGCCATATATTCTATCTACTGAAGATGGACTATCGGGCTTGGGGGTTTCTTTGAAGAAAGGGGTTTAGGGTCTAGGGTTTAAGCTGTAGGGGGTTCCTTGAATCTGAGGAGGCAAGATAGGGATTTTTTGGGGTCCTGTAGGGTTTCGCGGTGTCGGGTTCACGGGTTCATTTGGACAGGCAAGATAGAGAGGTTGTATGGCGACATTTAGGGTTTCGGGTTTCCAGGAATCTGCTGTTTTTATTTCTGGAAATATGGGGATTGCCAAAGGATTCTGTTTGTGAAGCACATACACATCTATTTGCTTTGAGCTTCTCAAAATCAGGTCCCGTCATATACCCGGACCCTGATCGCAGGACCCCATGACTTTGAGAAACATTACAAGCAAAACTGTAGACCTCAAACCCTGCACGCTGTTGTTTCGGGTGCGGGGTGACATTTGGGTGTGCTGGGCCGTTGTCAAACTCGTGGGTCTTTGCGCAGGTGCAATTCATGTAGCTTTGGTCTGCTTAGGGTTTACGGTCTAATAAAGGGTCTATAATACCCCTTTGGGCCTAATCGAAAAGCCCTGTTGTAATGGACCCCCTAGGATTAAGGGCCAGTACGAAGGGCCCATAGTCCCCACCTGAGAGCCACACTCGCTGCAATATCAACCAAGGAGATGCCTTGCAGGTAGAGTAGCAGACATGTCCAAATGGGGAATCCATCCGAAGCCCCAAACCATCCTAAACCCCAAGCTTTGCAAGAAGGAAAAAGGAGTGGCAGAAAAGAAGAACTAATCCAAAATCCGAAGCCTCAAACCCCGCAACCCTAGAACTTTATCACCCGTGTCTCCAGTTCCTTCCTGGTTCAGCCCGCAAGGCTGCTTACGCATGGCAAGCAAATAGTGCAAGTGCTTGGGGGGGCTGAGTAAGCATGGTCTACAAGAGCTGTAAGCATACTTGCTACGTTCCCAGGGCCCTCCAAGTGGGCGTTGAAGTTGGAAGTTCCAATGCCTGAGTGAGCTAATGCCAGAAAGACTGTAACAACGCCGCCACGACATTGCCCTGAGCAAGAGGAGATCATGGCATCCCTAAACCTTAAACCCTAAACCCTAAACCCTAACCCCAAACTTCTGAACTTAAGCCCTCGGCTCCGAAGCCCTCAACCCCGATCCTAAGCGCAAGAGGAGCTCAATTACAATATTGTCATTTCTATTGTTCTTGCTGTCATTGTCATTACTATTGCTACTATGATTATTAGTGTCATTATTAGTGCCATTGTTACTGTGATTGCCACTATCCTCAGTACCATTCAGGAGATCATGCTCAACCTGGCAGCCGGCAGCCTTCGCTTCGTGAAGCGGCCGACCCCGGATCCCCGGGACGCGACGATCAAGAAGCCGCTTGCCTTGCTTTCAGGCTTTGGTTTGCGGAGTTCACGGTCTTGGGTTGGAGGATTGGATTGCGGCTTAGGATTGACGGTCAAACGATTCGGGTCCAGGGTACATTTCCTTTTGCCTGGCTAGCAAAAGTCAGGCAGTGCAATCAGGGAGCAGGCGAGCAACAAACGAGCTGCTGAAAACAGCCAAGATTTCAGGAGATAAAGTCTAGCGTCTTGAAACCAAACGGTCCCATGAGCGGTTATTCTTGTTGGACTTGGCCCCCTGTACCAGAAGGGTCACAGGAGAGTAGGAGCAGGAGCAGGAACGGTAGTTGTGGCGGTGCTAATGGCGGCTGTTGATAGTTCCATCCATTAGTTGGTTTCAAAGGGACTGCGACAGTGACTGCTCCAGTTGGGCTATTGAGTCTTCTTTCTAGTTGACACGGTGAGTGCTAGTCAGCGACTTCCATTGCTTGTATTAGCGGTAATGAGATGTTGGCATACATGTACATGTTTTGGGTTTTACGGTAAGCGAGCTCAACATTTTGCGCAGCTTGTCTAAGGCTGAAGGAGGAGCTGGAGGCACTGAAGAAGTCGGGCGCAGGCCAAGCAAGAATGTAAAGCAAATGGGAATGCAACAAACAGCTAGTGCAGCTGCGGCATGCCAGAATGAAGGCATGGAAGCAGCCATAAAGTTTTGAGTCTCGAACTTGAAAAGCTTTCAGGTAGCCACCGTACCTGTAGCTGCGAATCTGTTCGTGCGCAGCCGCGTCGCCAGCGTTGAATCTGAAGGTATTGAGTAACCAAATCTAACCTCAGACTTTCTCATGGAGCTGTCTGGAGAAATCACGGAGTTGGCTCACAGATTGCCGCGTGTTCCGAACCACCTTCCTGCATTCAGCGCTGGCACATGCCACATTGCTTTCCTGCTCGGGGCCTTGACTCTGTGCGAGGAGCATGGAAAAGATGCGCGCGCTCAGAGTTTATTTGGCTTCTCAAGACGACCCAAGTCACACCCCGTTCTGGAACTGTCGGTGATGTGCAGACATGAAGCTCAAGTATCATTATCTTTGGGGACCATTGCCTGAGGGCAATACCAACCCAGTGTTCTTCTGCGGAGGGTCTCATACATGAGCCAACACGGAACAGACATATCGGGAGAACATGGAAGCGCCTCAGATGCAGGTTGGCACGCAAGAAATTTTGGCTCAAGCCATTTGCTTCGCAACCTGTTTGCAGCCACCTGTCCAGCATGACGGCTCTTCCCGCCTTCGGTGATGCTGTGCCTCTGGGCGACCCCGCATGGTACCAAGGCCTGAACACTCCGTTCTACAAGCCCACCCATGCTGCCTGGCGCAAGTACGTCCGTGACTACTGCGAGGAAGTGTTGGAGCCTGTCCTGGATGATTGGGAGCAGTGCGCCGTGAAAGGGAAGTTGGAGAAGTGCCACGAGTACATGCACCAGACCTACTCCGAGGGCGGCAAGCGTGGAATTCTGGCGTGTGCTGTGGGCAAGCCGTGGCCGAAGGACTACACGGACTGCAAGGCCCCAGAGGATTACGACAACTTCCATGAGCTTATCGTCATTGATGAGACCACGCGCATCAGCGGCGGAATCTCTTGGGCTGTCATGGGAGGCCTGAGCATTGGCCTGCCGCCCGTGGTGAACTTCGGCATTCCGGGCGACAAGGCCTTGCAGACGCGGTGCATCAAGGAGTGCCTGAGCGGCGAGAAGGTCATTTGCCTCTGCATCACAGAGGCCTCGGCTGGTAGCGACGTGGCTGCCTTGGCCTGCAGGGCAGACGATGCCGGGGACCACTTCGTGGTGAACGGGGAGAAGAAGTGGATCACCAACGGCATCTACGCTGACTACTTCACGGTCATCGTGCAGACCGGATCCCCTGGCTCTCGGCAGAAGGGTTTGAGCATGCTCCTGATGGAGAGGTCCATGCCAGGCATTGAGACCAGGAAGATGGACTGCACGGGCATGTGGTCCAGTGGCACTACCTTCATCACCTTCGACAATGTCAAGGTGCCGAAGACCAACATCATCGGCAAGTTGAACAACGGCTTCATGCAGGCCATGTACAACTTCAACCACGAGAGGTGGATGTTCCTCGTCCAGGCCAACCGGGGCGCCCGCGTGTGCGTGGAGGAGCCAAGGGTTGAATCAACAGATGTGTGTATAGTCCTCCGCAAGTAGATAAATATGTGGGGTATCCGGGGATCTTATTATACTTTACCCAAATCCAGATTCTATCTACTTAAGGGGGGGGCGATAGTCGGATGCCAAGGAGCATGTAAGACAAGACTGTGCGACGTACTGTGCACACACGAATGAGATCCTCAGTGCCATGCAGCCATGCAGGAATCCTTGAAGTTCGCAAGGAAAAGGCGCACTTTCGGCAAGTTCCTGATTGAGCACCAGGCCCAGACCCTATATATCATATAACCCAGTATAGTGGTTTCCATGTTCTTTTCCAATATCTCCATATAACCCCAATATAACCCTTTAACATGTACCCCAATACATACCCTACAATCCCTGTAGTTTCCACTTTCTTTTCCAGTATCCCAAAATAACTAATAGAACTCTAATATTACCCCATCAGCTGGGTGACATGGTATGGCTGGCCTAAAGTCCAGCCTCGGGTTTCCCATTGGGGTAATTTTAGGGTAATGGAAAAGAGAATGGAAACTATAGGGGTTATAGGGTATATATCAGGGTAATATTAGGGTTATATTCGGGTACCTTGAGGGCTTCTGTCTGAGGCTCAGGTATAGGGTCATATAGGGCTGTACTATTGGGTTCAGGGGTCGTGGCTTGTTGCAGGTCATTCAACACAAGATCGGCGAGATGGGGCGTCAGTGTGAGGCTCTGCAGGCATGGATCGATTACCTGAAGCTGGTCCTGTTTCAGAGTCTGTTTGCAGTTTGGGGTTTAGTGATGTCCTAAGTGCCAGCATGTGCTCCTTGAGAGCGATGCAAGATGACGCAAGGACCTTCCAGCTCACGACCATGCGGCCCAGCTGGATTTGGGCCTTTTCCGTTTGCAGACTTCCGGATTCTTTATAGTTCACATATGCTCAAATGGCAACACGTGTTCTGTAACACTCATGCCGCTACATGCTGTGCTTGCTGCCTTGCTACAAAGGAATTTAAAGTAAGTTGCCATAACAGAAACCCTCATATTTACTATATTTCTTGTTGCAGTGGTATGAACTTCAAGGGACTTTTTGCGACGTTAGCCCCAAGCCTGGGTGGTGAACCCCGCAAAAACCTCTATTTGTGGTCTCCCAAAATGAGCGCTACCATGTTCGGGGTCCCCATACTCAGGATTACAGATGCTGAAGTCCTCATATACCCTAAGCCCTAAACCCCAAAGGACCAAGGACGAGCAGAACAAAAAGCTCGGCGGCTATATTGCGCTCCTGAAGGTGACAGCCACCAAGCGGCTTGCTCAACAATCGAATCCATAAATCCCCTCCCCATAATCTTGAACCCCCCCACCCCCGGTGATATTAAATACTCCCAATCTACTATAACATGCCACAATGGGAGTATTTAATATAAGGGGGGGTGGAGAGGCAATATTGGGAGCATTTGATATTAGGGGGGTGGGGGGGTGCTAATATTAGGGGAGGAGATTAATGTTGCGTGCAGTCGGGCTTTGGTTTTTACGGTTTTGGGATGTCTTATGTGCAGTCAGTTGGGCGCTCCAAGAAGCAATTTCTGTGGGGTACTAGTATGGTTTAAGGCCAAAGCACTACGAGCAAAGTATTCAAAAAAGGGTAGATGATGCAGGACAGTATATTATTTCTCGGCACTAAATTCCAGCTAAATTCTAAGCCCCAAACTCTGAACCCTGAAGCCTAAAGCCTAGAGCCTAAACTCTAAGCCCCTCAGCCCGGACCTTTGCAAGACGCACCGTTTCTTGTTGTCAGATCGTGGAGGCAAAGATGAAGTTTCTCAACTGAGGAAACCTTGGGAACCCAAGAACATGCGAGCGTTATATATGGGTTATGTTGTGGTACATAAGGGTTATATTGGGATAACGGAAAAGAAAATGGATGCTATTATGTTATAATAAGACATATTTTGGGGTTATATGAGCCATAATCTAAACTCCTAGTATCCCCCTTAGTAAGCCCCATACAAGGAACCCTATATAGTCCCCTATATAACCCCCCTAGACTATAGAACACGCAGGAATCACAAGGATGTTGTGTTAGTCTGCGGGCAATTTCCATACCGGGTAGACGAAATGCCATGGACACGGTGACATGCTTTTTGTAGCTTCGTGCTGTTTTGGACCTCCTGAGAAGCCAGGGAAAGTCCTGCGACAATCGACATCTCCGCAGCACAGCAAGGGAAGTGGAAGGGAAGTAGTAGCAGATGTCCAAGAGCAACAGTACCCTCGCCCCAGCCAACATGGAATCCTAAACCTGGTACTTCAGTTAAAATACAGCAATTATTAAGTATAATAGTGAACCATGTTAATATATATTTAGACATAATGACTAAATAAACCCTTCTACTTGGACAGCAGTCTTTGTGAGGCCCCTTCTTGGTCTTTCAGTTTCTCATGTTAGTTGGAGAGGTTAAGCCCGCAATCCTATTCCCTAAATATGTTACTTTTCTATATACATGTATACACCTATCCCTACACCTTTACTTAATCCCCAATATGTGTTTATACATACATATATATACACATATGTACTTTTACATGTCTCCAACGGTTGCTGTATTCCACACCTGAAGCTAAGTCCAGCCCATTTCAGGCTGCACTTTTGACTCAAAGGATCCACCACCCTTCCTACCTCATGCGCTGGAAGGGCAGCCTGTTGGGGATGCTAAGTGGAGTAAGATTTCTTCCACCCGCATCCCTACCAAGAGAAGTTTAATCCGAGCCTCAGGCCGCCAACCTCAGCCCATACCTTTACTAGTTGTTCGTAGGGAATGGAGGAATGGATCCCTGAGGTAGCCTCTATATCATCTCCAGTCAGTAGTGAAGTAATTTTTCATTTTCTCCTCCATTCCGTCATTCCCCGCTTACAGCCACTAAGTCCAGGACAGTGGAGTACTGCGCCCGAGAGGCTCTGCAAGTCTTTGGTGGTGCTGGCTACACTCGCACCGGCCAGGGCGAGAAGGCTCAAGGGCGGGGGCAAGGGGGGAAGATTGGAAGCAGGGACCCACTTTTGAAGTCCTTCTGAGCCTCCAAGTGAGCCTCCAAGTAGGATTTATGCTTGGAGTAGCTCGACTTTCAGGCCTACTTATGATTCCCATACGACTGGGAGTTTTCCCTCAGCAAGTATCGCAGGTGGAGCGCGTGTACCGGGAGGTTAAGGCCTGGGCCATCCCTGGCGGAAGCGAGGCCATCCGAAGCTTTCTCTTCCAGGGTTTAAAAGATTGGTGGCCCTTGAAAAGGGCAAGGTAGGGGCCATGGGCTTAGGGTTTCCTCAGTTCGGGCTCGATTTTTGTGCGAATTCCTTTTTGTAAGTTTTATTGTTTGTGGGGGTAGACAAGGGAGAACTGCATTGTTGGACACATCTTTCTCTTCCGGGCTTTCAGGTCCCTGGCTTGATGTAGGGAGTGCTGAGGGGTGAACGGCTTGAAGTGATTTTTTTAAACGACGAGCTCTTTCCTGAGTGGCCCCTATATTGTAATGCTGTGGACTAGTCTTTGCTGCGGGTGTACTGTGGGCCTGAGCTGGTGCCCTTTGCGTTTGCTAGTCAGGCAAGCAGTATTTATGTGAAGCGTGGACAACACAAGAGCTTTAACCCCGTCTGTTGCCTTGGGCTTCTTTGGGCCATGCAAGTGGCAGCGCTCATGGGTCGACTTGGGGAGAAAATCAGACGGGCCCTTCGGCAGGGATGAAAATGTTTGCCAGGCGTTGAAGCCCTGAACCCAAAACCCTAAACCGCGGAAAGAGGAGATCATGCTCAACCTAGCGGCTGGCAGCCTACGCTTCGTGAAGCGGCCGACCCCGGATCCCCGGGACGCGACGATCAAGAAGCCGCTCACCTTTGTCTGGGTGTTTTATTCGACCTTAAGCTTTAGTCCTTGTACCTACTGTGATAATTAGCAGTAGAATTGTCATTATAATTCTCATTCCTAGTATTCTTAGTCTTATTGTTTTTGTTTTGTCATTATAATGGGTCTGGGGATTAGTGCTGGGGATGCTGCTTGTAGCATGGCTGCAAAAGTGTGCGCAGCTTGTGCAGGGGATGTCCAGGCTTCCTGCTGCAGTTTAGGGCTTAGGGTTTAGGCTTGGGGCATCCCTCCTTACAGTAACTGTCTTTAAAGGGGCTCTATGAAGAGGTTGTTATAACTGTGAGTAATTCTTTCGTCTCAGGGCTGAGGGTTCAACCCTGGACCCTCAACGCCCAGACCCCAAACTCTAAAGGCTAAGAGTGGCAAGTTAGAAGGACGGGCTGCGGCTAGCGTACGAGCTACCATGGTTCTAGCAAGTCATAGCAATGCAAGTTGGATTGGTGTTGGCAGATTTTGGGAAATTTTGATCCATACATCTTTCGCATGTTCCACTTTGATCCAGAGTGAGCTTTCAAGCTCTCACCGAGGCAAAAGGAGCCTAAACCCTAAACCCCAAACCCAAAGCCCTAAACCCTAAACCCTAAACCCCAAACCCTAAACCCCAAACCCCAAACCCTAAACCGCAAAGCCCTAACCCTTAAACCCACCGAGGCTGAAGGAGGAGTTGGAGGGGCTGAAGAAGTCTGGCTCTGGTCAGGCAAGATTGTGAGGCAAATTTGGTTGCAAGGCTTGACACTGGCCATGACTGGGTTGCTGCTAACTTAACTCAACTTTACCATAAGGTGGGTATATACATATATGGTTTAGGGTTGAGGGTGTAGGGTAATTTATAACTCACCGCAGACTGGGTATATATATATATAGATATGCATACGCAAAAGGTTTAGGGTTTAGGGTTTAGGAATCAGGGCTTAGATTTAGCTTACCAGAAGATGGGTATACAGCAGCTATAGTAACGTTTCCTTGTTATGTAGCAGCCTTATCTCAGTTCCTGAACAGCAACCCACATGATCAGTAGACTCAGCTGCGGCATGCCTTCTACAAAGGCGTGGAAGCAGCCATGATTGTTTTCTTTTGGCTTCTGAGCCTTTAGTCTCAACATAGTTGCAGAGGCTGGAAATCTACTTGTGTATAGCCACAGGACTGCTCGTTGAAGCGAAGATATTTGGAATCTGCGAAAACCGCAGCAGCATGAAGAAGTTCTGCTATTGCCCGACATTGATAAGCTTATGCTCCGGACCCTTTGAAAGGGCTACAGGGCAGCGGGCTTGCGCAAATTCCAAAACACCTCGCTGGATTGAGCAATTAGCTGACGTCAGCACAACTCATGTGTGCAAGGGCATGGCTCCATGCGAGAAGCGTGGAAAAAAGAGATTCCTTCGCCAGAGTGCTTTCGGCCGGGTCTTTTTCATTTGTTATTTCTGTGCTTTGATGCTAGTTTGCTGTTGTCCCTCCCAGGTATACTCTGGGCGTACGTGAAGCAGGGTGGGTGTCAGCAATTGTTGTTGTTTGTGGCTTCATGTTATCGTTGTGTGTAGTTCAGGGGCAGGTCCCATTCATTGGAGTAAACCCCTAACTACCCACGAGCCGTGTTATTGTAAGAACATTGCACTGTAGACATTGTTTTCCTGCGTTTTGGGGTTCAGCTAAAGCATAACATGGTTCAAGCTGAGGAAAACGGCGTCACTTTGGGCACTCCGATCGCGATGATGGTTCGCAACCAGGAGCTGTTTCCGGCTCTCTGCTGAGTGATTTTGGGTCAAGAGCTCCAGGCACATGGAGATTGTTGTATAGTGAGGACCGTGGAATGGATTTCAGATATCCCTGATCTAGAGGACCAGAGGAAGTTCGACTACGCTAACACATCTTCAGCCCCCCGACCCGGGCACGCAGACTACACGTACCAGGCCTCATGGGGCCGAGTTGTTGTGGATTGATAGTGATCATAAGGATGTTGCCCCAGTTATTGATAATCAAATGAGGATCAAGTGGAAGATGAAATGGAAATGATTATGTATAGTCGCAGATGCAGATGACTGAGCTGTACCCCGGAGCTTTACATAGACCTTAGGTGGGGTGGTGATAGGAGCTATAGTCTAGATTTCTAATATTCCCTACGGTAACCCCTCTCATACTCCCCTATATAATCCCCTGTATAACCCCCTGTAAGGAGTTTGGATTATAGCCTATAGCGAATATGAGGAGCCTCAGAAGAGACACTAATTTTCGGTATTCTTTCGGTGAAGGAACCGCTGTAGTTCTTGGGAAGTGTAAGAACAAACTTTTTGAATTTGGAAAGGCATCCAGTAAGCACAGTTTCCATTTAATTTCCCGTTTCTTTCCACTTGATTCTCCATTGTTGGGGGCAATATTCTGATAAAACCCACTTTGACACGTCATAAAGCCCCATGTAATCAGCCTGTTCTGAGAAGAGCCGGACATGTGATTATGAAGTACTTCAGGGCTTGGAAGGTGCTTTGAAGAAGCTGTAGTACAGTGTTTGCTCCTCATCCCCCTGCACCCATTGCCCTGATATGTTCAGGAAGGCTGCTGCTATTTGCTGCCCGTGCCTTGTGCTGATGAACGCTTAACCCCTCGACCATCATCTTTTTCGCGACGCCCTTAGCCATTTTCAAGCCAAACCCCACGCAGCCCCACACAAACTCCAAAGTGCCGAAGTGGGGTTCCTGAAAGTATTGGCCCGTTTTTGGGAGTCCCGGTACTGAGGAGTTGGTGTATTAGGCTTCATAGTAGGGCCCTATATACTTACGGAAGTCGGAAGCTCCAAAAGGGACCCTAGGCCCAGAAGGTTTCCTTGGAAAGGTGAAGTACGGTACGCGTGCCTCTTCCGGCGGCGGCAGAGCGTCCGCGCGTTCCTGGGATCCTGCTGTTTGCTTTTAGGGATCAGGTTTAGGGTTTGGGGTGTAGGGTTTGGGGTTTAAGGTTTGGGATTCCGGAAATTAATTAGGGGGTCGAGATAGAAAGGGGATGGACCCTATGACTGTATGACAGTCATAAGATCCTAATTTTGAGGGTTGGAGTTGCCAAAATCCTTTTATTAAAATGGGTTCCCCAGATATGGACCTCAAAATGCTAGGGTCCCCATTATTGGACTCCAAAAAGGTACCCTTCATTTTCGCAAAGTAGCACCGCTATACAGGAGGGTTCCCGAAAATTAGGGATCTCTTTTGGGCTAGCCATCACATGGATTGTCACATATATTGGGCGTATATTGTGGTCCTGAAGCCCCGAAAAAGGCCCAAAAACGGAAAGGGACCGCTAGCATGGGACGAACTTATGGTTGTATTCACCCTCGCTTCCGTCTACGTACGTATCATCAAATGCCTGTTCCCAGTCCGTGAGCCCTACCTATATCTCTAATTACGTACATTTCTTGGCCAGAGAACTTATACCCCCTACATATTTCAGGAGGAATTACCAGTAGACTCCATCATATTGGGTTACAGGTAATCCCGACATTAGTCTAAGCCCCCTTGAGAGGCCCGTCTTCTGTTTTTTGTTGCTGGCATGGTTCCGGTTTTCAATTAGAAGTTTCCAGACCTGACATGATAGGGTAATCCCGACATTAGTTTAAGCCCACTTGAGAGGCCCGTCTTCTTTTTTTTGTTGCTGGCAGGTCAACATTAATGGTTCCGGTCTTCAATTAGAAGTTTCCAGACCTGACATGATAGCGATGCCCTCTACGTTGTGAAGTTGTGTATTTGAAGCCGTTTGTAAACTCTGCACGAACTCAGTTTCCATTTCGTTTTCCCATTCCTTAAAGCCTTAAAACCCTGAATAATAATTTGCAAAAAGGCTGTATTTGCTTGTATAACATTTATACAGTTTCTAGTTTAAACGTCATTTTCCATGTGATTGGCCCGTTGATTTTCGATTTGAACCCTAACATCTATACACTCTAAACCCCAAGGGCACCCTACACCTTAAACTCCAATCGTCACAGCATAATCCCTGAACCCTGAATGACAAATCCTTGCACTATCCCGACAACCCTGTACCCTATATATATATATATACATACAAACACATCCCTGGAAATCCCTCTATAACTCTACAAAGCTCAATAAAAATGTTTAAAATCCCCCTAAACCCTAAACCCTAAACCCTAAACCCTAAACCATAAACTGCTATATGATCGAAAGCGGGCCCATGCAGCCCTGGCTCTGCTTAGGAGAGACGATTGGCCGGGTGGCAGCAGGAGCCGTGGCCGAGAAGCGGCCTGGAATTTAGGGTTTAAGGTCTAAGGTTTAGGGTCCAGGGTTTAGGGTTTAGGGTTTAGGGTGTAGGGTGTGGGTGTAGGGTTTCGGGTCATGGTTTGGAGTGTCAGGGGGACTTGGAAAGTACATTAAGAAAAGGCATAGCTGGGGTTATCATGTGGCTTAGACGGTTTACGAGAGAATTTAGCAACTCCCCATGACCCTCCAAGAAGAGTTCAGGGTGTAAGATGTAGGGTTTAGGTTTTAGGGTTTGGGACGAGGGTTTAAGGTGGAGGGTTCAGGATTTGGTGAGTGCTCGGTCTTGGTAAGCCTGAAGCCATGGCGTAACGCACATCAACCAAGAGAATTTCTATTACTATTATTAGTATTACTATTATTGTTATTACTATTACTATTAGTATTACTATTATTATTATTACTATTACTATTACCATTATTATTACTATTACTATTACTGATGAGCGCACAGAAAAGCCTAGTTTCAAGAACCCTCGCCCAAAAGCTTGCCACCCTGAACCGTAAACCCTTAAACCCTGAACCCTTCTGATCTGCACCTAGCCAAGATGGCTGAAGTTGGAGCATGACACGCGAATCTCCTGCTGGGTGCCATGGTTTAAACCAGAGGAGACCCAGAGGCTGAAATGGGAGTTTACCTAAATTAGGGGTACCATTTTGGGGGTCCCTATAATAAGGATCATAGTATATTTGGGTCTATATTGGGGTCCCCCTATTTTGGGAAATTATCAAATCGTATCCCCGAATACAAAACACCCCCGCCATCCCGGGGCTGTTTTTTTGGGCTTATGTGGTGAGGATTGATGGCTACAGATCGCCCAATTACAGGGCGCTAGGTCGAGAGGATGGATTTTAGGTGTAGGGTTGCAGGTTTGGGGTTGGGGTGTGGGAGCGCCCCAGCCCGACTGTTGATATTCAAGCTCCTGCATGACTTCAGTATACCATAATTAATGCCATAATTCCCAGGGTTTAGGGCAGGCAGGATTTGTGGTATCAAACCTCTAACTCCCATATTCTCCCAGTTTCCATGTCATCTTCCATGTTCTTTTCCATTTGATTCTCCTTTAGTGGTGTATGATCTCCATGTACTCTAGACAAGCCTACCCTTAACCCTAAACCCTATACCTGAATAAATCCTAAACCCTAAACTTGAATAAGCCCTAAACCTGTATGCCTTCCTCTCCTCGACCCCACCCCGCTCTAAGTCTGCCAACATTTAGGTGTCGCTTTAAAGGGGTTATATGGGTTCTACAGGGATTATATGAGGTTTAGGGTTTCTTGGATCACCCTATTTAGGAAACTGCCCCATACTTGCGAAGCAAAACCTGGCTACACGCAACTACGGCATATGTTGAGTTTCATGTGGAAGAAAGAGGATTACACGTACACACCGCCAGCTTGACACATACTGCACCCACACCCCACATCCCAGACCTTGAATCCTAGACTCCTAAACCCTAAAAACTGTAAAACCCTAAAACCCTGA
>CAJNIZ010038347.1:29413-63160 GCA_905231905.1 Symbiodinium pilosum
TGCAAAAAAAAACCCTGAACCCTAATTCCTTCCCTAGTGACCCAAAGCTCTGGGACCCCAGAGCAAGGTGAGCTCAATCATGGATATCGACCTGCCCAAAGATGTGGCAAAGGCATTGGAGAGCAACTTGCTTAAAGTGGGGTATATAGAGGATTATCTAGGGGATTATATAGGGTTATGAAGGGAATATACAGGAGATTATATAGGGTTATAAAGGGATTATATAGGGGATTATATAGGGTTATAAAGGATTATTTCGGGGATTATATAGGGTTATCAAGGGGTTCTATAGAGATATATAGGGTTTAGGGTTTAGGGCTGCTCTTTTGTGCATTCAGGGTGTCATGGGTGGGCAGGTGATCACCTGATGTCAAAAAAATGGCTCGGATCAGCCATCCAAGTCCTGTGATAGCTAGCGTTCTGACTCCAAGCGTTTTATCTCGGAACGCATTTGGGTTGTCATCCTGATGAAGAGGCCTGCAGTTGCCTGACCAAAACAAGCCCACTTCAAAGGCTCACTATCCACTGGAATGCCTGTTCCTCAGATCATTGCTTTACTCGACTTCAAATGTCCCCCGTCGTTGGCTGACGGTTTTTGAGAGAGAAACCTAACCTCCAAGAATTTAAGGAATCCTCAGGACACAGCTTCCTGATTTTTAGCAGCTATGACAATCCCTCAGCTGTATTCTGGGTTGTTGTTGCGAAACTTAAGTTAAGTTACATTAGTATGGGTATATAGTAGATAATTGGATTTCCTAATTGTACTAGCTGAAGGGTAGTCTCTTAACAGCAACCCCAGTCATCAGACAAGCCGTGCAAAACCCAACTTGCAGCCCAGGCGATCCACCTACACGCGAGGAGATTGACACTGTCGGTACGCTTGCGGAGGACGCAGAGTGCCCAGGAGGCATGTGGCAAAGCTTGCGATGTCAAGGGCCCCTCTTGCGTGCAGATTCTGGAAGCTGCTGCATGGTGTTTGCTGCTGCGACAGCGATGATGGCTACTGCCGGATAAAGCATGCTACGACTTGTGTCCCCTTGAATTCGTTTTGCAGTCTTGATGCTCGCTATAATGTTGCTGCTCCATAGCAGCCTTATCACGGGTCAATCTAGTCGAATCTAATTCCGACACCCTCGCCTCAATCATATAGCAAGCACGAACCACAAGTTTGAAATGTTCGAAGCCAGCTGAACCCTAAGAACCGTGAAGCCAGAGCAAGCAGTGAGTAGTGTTTTTCCTTGTGGAGCCTACAGTTCCCTTTTTGAGTCCGTTGGTATCTTCTTTCTCAATATAGTATGTTGCATGCAGAACACAATCTCACTTGGTTCGCCCAGCAAAAACCATTACTCCGGTAGACAGCTCAGGAACAATTATTTCATTGACTTGCACGGCGCGGGTCCCTGGCACGTAGGGTTTAGGGTGTCGAGTTTATTGGTGAGAAGCCTGCTGCACATGGGACCGACATTGGGAGGGCTGGGGCCATGGGCTACAATGTGGTAATTTCCCAAAAAAGGGGATCCCAATATGGACCCCGAAATATTATAGTCCTGATTACTGGGACCGCTACAAAGGTACCCATAATTTTGGAAACTCCAATGTCAAGACTGGCTTGGTCTTTGGCTTTCCTTCATTAGTCGCATATGCACGCTGCACTCTGACTGGCTTGAAAGGGTGGGCTGTAGGGAATGTCATTAGGATCTATTAACGAGGGCTTTTGGTGACAGCTGTACTGGCAGCAAGGGTTTGAAATTGCAACTCTGAGCCCCTAGTCTCGCAAAAGGGGCTTACTTTTTCAAGCAGGACATGAGTGTACCACTACATTGGGAGCTCCTAAAATCGCCATGCTCCAGACTGGAGTTTTTCTGAAGAGGTCACTGGTTTTCGGGTCCAAGGATTAGGTAGGGTCCGGGTTCATGGATTAGAGTACAGGCGTTCAGAAACGTTTTGCTGGTAGAGATCCCTGCCAGAGCGGGCTAAATTTGGCCTGAAGGTATACAGGGATCCTTATGGTACGTTGGGGCTACATTTGCCAGGCTGTGCAAGGCACACATGAGGAGGACCAGACAAATCAATTCCGCACCCTGAACACTGAACCCGCTTGTGCTGCCTGGGGTCAACTGGCACAAGAAGTAGTCTCACTAAGCAAGGATGGAGCTCCATGTCGGCTTTTCCAGAGAACGGCCTTTGCAGGGCCCCTTTCGTGCTGTCTTTTGGGGAGTACAGACTGAAACCCTGAATCCTAGACCCAAGGCTCTTAAGCTTCCAAATCCCAAAGCACCAAACTTCAAATCCCAAACTCTATGGTGGTACTTGCAACAAGTGGTGTACCCCCAAGAAGAGGGCCACATTTTTTTTGCAACTCCACGTACAACCCTAAACCCTCAACCCCAAGCTTACTTGGAGTTAGTAGGGAACAAAGGAATGTTATATGGGGATTATGAAGGTATTCTATTGCCTTATTCCCTACTAACCACCAGCAAGTATGCCCTGAACCCTCTAAGCCCTAAACCCTGCCCTAAACTCTACACCTTCCAACCCTAAACCTAAACTCTACGCCCCAAACCCTACACCCTAAGCCCTAAACCCGAATGATCCCAAGGCCGCAAGTATTCACGGACGGACGGCCAGCCGTTTGAGGATGGTAAGGCTCCGGAAGGCCGGCTTGGGGTTCCCTAGAACTTGGGGTTTAGGGTTTCTGGTTTGGGGTTTGGAGTTTAGGGTTTAGGGTTTGGGGTTTAGGGTTAAGGGTTTCCTCAAGCGAGGGGTGGCTTTTTAAGGCCCTGATAAGAATTTTACAAGGGTGTGCAGGTGTATTAGGGGGATTTATCGGGCTTGGGTTTTCCCAAGCTTAGTGGTCCCGTTACCGAGGTACCCACTAAGGATTATAGTACATCTTGAACTTACACTCCCGCTTAAGTAGATAGAATAGCGGGTATATGCTCATCTTATTATAATATACCCAAAGCCATATTCTATCTACTGGAGGGGTACTATAAGTGGTGCAAGATTCCTTGCATCCACCATAATTTCTGAACTTCTGTTTACAACCCGGCCAAAACCCCATGACACGACGTGCATCCTTGTTGCGTCCCGTAGTCATCCCTACGGTGGATAGGAAACAGACCCTAGGCACCCTTAACCTTGTGAATTAAGGCACTATAGTATTGTAGAAGCCCAAATATCAAGCAACAAATGATGCTGGCTCCTTGTTCAATTATGGCATCGTGTACCTAAAATAGACTCCAAAAGGATGTTGGTAGTTATTTAGGCCCCTACACCCCAGAATTCTTTCAAACGTCTATATTCTCTATGACGCCAGTTGCCATTTCATCTCCCACTACTTTCTTCTCCATTCGCTTCTCCATTATTGGGGCAATTACCCGGAGCCCGAAAACCTAAACCCACATATTCTCCTGTTGAACATCCTTGCGCGACAGGCAAGAGCTACGAAGATGGCAAAAAGCTGCACACACGGTGCCTGGTCTGCTATGGAGTGCTTGAGCTCGACATTTTAGGGTTTATGTTGGTTTAGGGTTGTTTGGGGCTGTTTGCAACGCAAACTTCTGCGGCCTGCAAGTCAAGGTGTCCGCATCCTGCCACGGCTGCACGAATGGCGGCACGTAAGGGCCTCAGATTTTTTCTTTTACATGTTCTTGCGGGAGTCTGCAGAAACCTAAAACGACAAGTCTCCTTCAGCCTCCCCCCCCCCCACTCTTCTGCGTCCCAGCTGATGTGCAAAAACCCGAACCCTCAGCCCAAATCAGGTATCCATTGGGTACTGCCCCCACCAAGTCAATCAGACTTAGATGATATATACATATATACATATTTTCTTGTTATATGAAGATCTTTAGTATATACCCTACCGCAGAATGTTACTTGGAACCCTACACCTTAAGCTACACTCCAAGGTATCCAGCAGTTGCGCGCAGAGGAGGATTCCACAGGAGGCGTGCAGAAAGTATGTCTTTCCTTACTCATGCTTAAGACGGAGTACATACATACATACATACATGCATACATACATACATACATACATATACTCATGTACATGTTACGTATCCCTTTCGTTTATAGTGTGTAATTCCCTATTCATTCCACTTTGCCTTAGCACCAGTATCCCCAATTCCTACGCCGTAGACCTTAAAATCTAACCCAAAACCTTAATCCCACCCTAAGCCCTAAGGTCTAACCCTAGACCTCAAGTTTCAAACTTAAACCCTAAACCCTAGAATCTAACCCCAAACCGTAAAACGAGGCCAATGGGGTGGTTCTTGTGTAGGAGTCCTTGGGACGACGCGTTCCCATGATTTGTGCACTGCAGAGGCCCAAAATTACCATTATTGTATGCCGGTTCTATACGTTTTAGGCATCAGTGTGCAGGATGATTAGAATTCTTTCTTACAATTATTGTCACGATTGGTATTATTCTTGTACACGGTTTAGGGTTTAGGGTATAATGGGCGCAAGAACTGAAATGGAAACTGGGTTTCGGCTTGTGGGTTACAGAGATGCCCATCAATACTTCTGGTCCTAGTAGGGTCCTTGTATAGTTATAGTATAGGGTACCTCAAGCAAACCTCAACATGACATAAACCCTCAACCTGAATCCCCTAAGTCCTAAACACTAAACCTTAACCCTAAACCCCATTATGGGGGAACATGGGGTTTCTCAAGATTGGGGAGGTCTCCCAAACCCGAGGGCCAGATGACGACACTAACATAGAATCTGAAAGAGCTTAGGGTTTTTAGGGTTTAGGGCTTTAGGGTTTAGGGCTTGAGGGTTTAGGGGTTTAGGATTCAGGGTTTTAGTGTTTAGGGTGGACTGTCCGTGTCGAAGAGACCAGAAGGATTCCATTACGATTCCTTGTGCCATCAGTGCCTTGGGGTCTTGGGCGGTGCGCTGTGCAAACCCTAAACTCTAAACCCTAAACCCTAAACCCCTAAACCCTAAACCCTAAACCCCTAAACCCCTAAACCCTAAACAAAAGTGCAATCCCGCCTCAGGATGGAAGAAACGATGTAAGCCATTGGGGGCCTCCAAGAACATCGGAGCCCACAGTATAGTCCCCCTTAAGTAGATAGAATATGGGGTATATGGGGATCTTATTATAATCTACCCAAAGCAATATTCTATCTACTTAAGGGGGACTGTAAACCTTTGTCCCTACATGTTGGCTCAAGCCAGCAGAAGGGAGACGTGCTTCAGGATGCCAATTGAAAGAAGACCAGCCATCAGTTTGCTTATAGGTGCCTAGGCACTTACAATCCTAGTCCGTTTTATCATTCCAGGTAGAAAGCCATACCTCCAACAGACCTAGAAACTTAAACCCTAAACCCTAAATCATAAACCCTAACCCCTAAACACCCCATACCCTAAACCCGAACCTTGAGCCGAAAGCCTTGATCTGGAGCTTTTGCCAGGTGTCGTGACGACTGTTGTCACAGGGATGCCCATCGGTATCGGAGAGCCTTGCTTCGACAAACTCGAGGCAGCTAGTTGTGTGCTGCAAGTCATGGGGTGTTTCGGGTCCGCACGGCATAATAGTTTCTAAACCTTGCGGGCATAGGTCTCCTTGTACGAATGCACGCAGGAGACTTTCGCTTCAGGGGGAATTTGGGATTCGGCAGAAGAAGACTTCAGCAGAAGAAGACTTCATTTTAACAGACTGACTTGTGGGCAGTGCGCATGGAGTGACCCGTTGTGGGCTCTGTGCCCTAACCTATACTACATAATACTACATAATGTCATATTATTCTATATGTAATACACTATTATATATACTATCACATTAGTTTTTTTTTCCTGCTAGTCAAACTGCAATATGACTGCAGTGACAACCGTACGATACACTTGATCTCCAATGTTTTTGATACTTGCGCTTCTTCGTCTTGCTGGCACAAAATGTGGAAAGGCTCATTGGGCTTATGATGCTGGCGGTCATGTGGATTTAGTAGGGGTCATCTTCGGCATTCCTTACTGGCCAGTGGCAGGCATCCAGGTACACAAAAGTCTCACCCTTCATACACTGAATCGCAATCTCTAAACCTCACACCTAGAATTTCGAACCCTACGCTGTATAGTCCCCCTTAAGTAGATCGAATATGGGGTATATGGGGATCTTATTATAATATACCCAAAGCCATATTCTATCTACTTAAGGGGGACTAAACCCTAAACCCCATCTACTTAAGGGGGACTATGAATCTTGGAGCTTTGGCCAGGCGGAGCTTGCCAAAGCCATGATGTCGCTGCCGGCGACCAAAGCTTTTGAGAACCTCGGTGGCGAGCTGTTTGTTTAGGGTTTAGGGCTCAGGGTTTAGGGTGTAGAGCGCAGGGTTAACTTCAAACCCGAGTCACCTACAGTTTCACTTGCTTGCTTCTATATTGTGGCCACCAAACCTCTAATTGTTTCGGGCGTAATGTCAGGCCTTAAATAACTAGGGCAGGTCTTTCGTGTGCACTTGTGCACTTTTCTATACTACCGTACAGTTTATTTAATGCTTTTTTTTTTTTTTTTTTTTCGGGCTTCCACACTGGAGTGAGACATCATGTAGATAATCAATTGTCCTAATCTTCCTAATCGATTTTTCCAGCCTTGGTAGCGAAAGGCCCAAATGATGACCAGGTGATATCCTATATTCCCTTGCTGGTACAGAAGCAGAAGTGTTTAACAATGTGCCAATGAAGCTTATAAAGATCCCGATATACCCCATATTCTATCAACTTAAGGGGGACTATGAATCCCAAACCCTACACCCTAAGTAGTAGTTTCCATTTTCTCTTGCATTAGTACAAAACAACCCCCATATTCTACTTACTTAAGGTACCTAACAGGAGATGGGTCCTTGCAATGATCGGCAGCTCCGCCATCGGTTTAGGGTTTAGGGCATCTTCCCGCGGATGTGGGCATCAGTGGTCCTCCGGAGGGTCAGCACAGAGATCATTTTTTGGATGTTCTTTTCCATCTGATTCTCAATTATTGAGGTAACCTGAAGATAGGGTTCAGCTTCCTTGATAATATTGAGACCCGTGGCCTGATCTGAAGGCTCCTTAGGCTCCATAACGGAGAATCAAAGGGAAAATGGAAGAGGGCTACCATGGTTTACAGGGTTTAGGGCTTAGAAGAGAAAAATCCAAGCTAGGACCAGGTGATGCCTTATAGTCCCGTGTAGTTACCACGATATATATATATATGTATGTACATACCACTAGTATTTTGCAATATACCTACCTAGCCCTACAAGGATTGGCGATGGTTTCGAGACTTGCCGAGCGCGCGGCTCGCAGAACAACGACCTCTTCACCAAAGGCCATGGGCTTGCAGTGGATATTACAAATCCTGCATGACCCTGAGTACAGTGCATGTTGGGAACAATGGTACTATGGTATATTGAGGTCATGCAGGATTTGTTGTACCAACAGTAGGACCTAGAAAGCGCCCTAAACCCCAGGGTAAGTAAGTAAGTCAGGAAGGTTTCAGCTCAGTAGGACAAGTTTTGTAGTGAAGGGCTAAAGCCGGAAGAGTATGCGTCCTTGTGGGTCAAGGTGCTATCTGAAAGCACTCAACTATTTGACAAAGCCTTCTGTTCTACCCGGCACCCCGTTGAAAGTTCTCAAAATACAAGTCACCCGGTTCCGGGTTTTCGTACCAATTCAGGAGACCGCATGTATCACAAGAGGCATCATGGGAACCAGAGATTCAAATTAAGTGGCTTTCCTGGTTGGGCTCTATAGAGCTCAGCACCCGGAAAGTGCCAGGACGCCCGAGCCAGCGAATGTGGCGTAGCCGTCAAAATCTTGTAGAGGCGTTCCTGTTTAAATGCCTCCATGTCGTTGCTGGGGGAAATCTTGAACCGTGCAAGCCATCTTCCCTTGGTGCACGGCTTCGGGAACAGCCCTGCCTTTTCTACAGCAATTACAGTAACCGTGACAAGAATAACCATCACAGTAAGGACAAGAATAGCAACAGGTATTGCAGTAGTAATGCAGTATTCTCGGATTTAGCCTCCTCTTACAGGACTCAGGCCCAGCAGTGGTGTGAGAACAGCAGACCCCTTAACCATTGATTTGCTCAATTACTGTTGGTGGCGGAAATGCACACCACTCCATTTAGCCCCCTACTTCATTGGTGATGCTAGGATGATGAACCAAGTCCTTTCCTGCTCTCAAAAGAAACCTAAACCCTAAACTTTGAACTGTGTGATTCCTTCGCCATGCCTTTGATACTGCAACAGTTAGATAATATCACTTCAAATCCCTTACTGTTACCCATTGTGCATTCTCATAGACCGCCACAGTGTGGTTCCCTCATCATTCCCCTGAAGGAGCGAATGGCCTCCTCAAGTGCAAGACGAACCATGCAGGCCTTAAGGGTTCAGGGTTGAGGTTCAGGGTTCAGGGCTTCGGGTTTAGGGTCTAGGGATAATCGAGAAGCAATTGCAACATCAGATGGTTCATGATTGGGAAAGTGTGGTTACATGGGTGATATAGCGGGAATAGGTGGGAATGGAAAGGAAATTGAGTAGTGGATTATTGAAGGTTTAGGGAGTAGGGGCCGTACTTGCTCCCACCGCGCTAATATGAAATATCTCGCTCATTGCATCATGTTTTGCACATATTATTGTGAATGTTGCTTACCAGTGGGTGGGGGATTCATGACTAGCAGAAGGCGAACAGTGTCCAGGGCTAAATGTCGAGCAGAATGTGTTGGGATGGGTTACAAGAAAAATGATCGAATTATGGAAGTGATAAACCTCCACAAGACAGGCGCCGAATGAATGAACTTTTTTTGGGTTTAGAGTGTTGGAAGGGATCCAGCAATTCATTGTATCACTTTCGGTGAACAGTTTTAGGAGTTTTTCCAGCTTTTCTACATAAGGAGGGGTCGTGAGAAATGCGAGACTACCTCTACTTCTAAGAACCTTCCCATGCTTGGAAAGCTTGCATTGGTTGTTCTCCATTCTTCAAATGAGTAGTATTTTATTTGGGGATACTATGGTACCCAATATAGAGTAAGATTCTATCCTCCTTTTGGGGTATAGTATCTTATATAAGGAATGTAATCTTACTGGGTTTAACCACCAAAAAAAACCGCTATTCAAATGTGTTTGAAACCACCAAACTTTGCTTCGCAGCTCCAAAAGAACCCTACTATAGGGGCCTAAACAATTACCAATATTATGGTTCCATATTCCTTAGGGTCTAGGGTTTAGGGTTTGGGGAATAATTACCAATACTATGGTTCCATATCCCTTCTAAAGTTATAGTATATGGTACCTCAAATGGACCTGAAAATGATATTGGTAAGTATTTAGGCCCCTGTAGTACACCCTAAACCCTGGCTGTCCTGCAGGTGGCACCCTTGGCGGTATCACCAGCGGGGCCCCGCGCATGCACTAAATCCTAAACTCCAAACCCTAAGCCCTATAATATATCCCTAAACCCTAAACGCTAAACCCCAAACCCTAAGTCCTATAATATATCCCGAAATCCTGAGCCCCAAAAGCTTCGTTTAGGGCTTAGGGTCTTTACACTAACAGTTACAGCATGTTGGGAATCTTAAGCAATGCACACTCCACCCAAGGCATCCAAAAAAGTCCACCCCTGATGTACACTGGGGATTAGTGGGGTTCGATTTCTAGAGATCCCTTTTTAGGGGGTTTGGGAGAGCAAGATGAAAGCAGAAGAGGGCGACTAGAAACGCTTTCGGCTGTTGGAAGGATCACATATGGGTTCCCATGTTAGTTTTGTCCAGGTCAGGGTTGTGGCAAAAGGGTTGCTTCAGATTTGATGCAGTCGGGCATGGGGTTGTTGGATCAGGGTTTGGGGTTTGTGGTTCTAAGATCTTGAAGTGTAGGTCGAGTGTAGCCAGAAGTGACTTCGTACCTGGACTTGTCACCCACTTGTTGCTTACCCTTGGGGATAAAGTGGAACTAGACTTTGGGTTGGGTCCCATACACTAATAGTGGTATACTAGGAATATATAACGACCCTAATATGATTACCATTACCTCTTGTGGTCACTATTAGTGGGTGGGGGCCCAACCTAAACTATACTTGCATCACCTCCTGACCATTTTGACCTCCACGGAAACATGAGTTAAGCTGATGCCCCACCTCAAGCCCAAAGCCAGGGTTTAGGGTTTAGGGTTTAGGGTTTAGGGTCACCCAACCCTGAACCCTAAGGCCTAAATCTTAAAATGCTGGCCAATTCTAGCCTCCCCTAGCCGGTTCTTCGGCTTGCACCGAGCGGGTGTGAAGGAGTGTTTTAAAGACCACCCTAGATGTGCATTTCGGGAAGACTTACTGGTAGTTTGTAGGGAATAATGTAACCTCTACATAACCCGTGAATAAGATATTCTCGTATTCCCTACTACCCCCCCTAAGTAAGGAGAGGCGTTTTCATAACCAAGTGGGGGGCTGCTTTCATTTTGCTTTCTATACACATACATGGGGCGAGTTTTTAGAAATTATGGTCACGTTTTGGGTTTCCATAATTAGACGGCCCCTTTTACATAGCTCAAAAAAGGGACCACTGACAGCCTACCATGTTCCGACATGAAAGAGGGTGCCTTGTTGCAAGCACAAACGATCAACGCTTTTTTGCAAAAGAGTAAACCCTAAACCCCATATAACCCATGATCGTAGTTTCCATTCATCACAAGGACCTCATCAACACCTCTCGCCTTGGACCCTTGATCCCAACCCTGAACCCCACCCTCCCGCACCTAACTTGAGGCCCTACAAAGACTACAGTCATTCTAAAAGGGGCTTAGATGGGGTTCCATGGGGTAGTCCATGCATCCATGTAGGCAGCCAGAGAGTCCCATGCCATCGCCAGTCTAACAATCCCCAGCCCTAAACAATAAGCCCCAAATCCAGTTTAGAGCTTAGGGTTTAGGGTTTGAGGATTTGAGGTTGAGGGGTCGATTTAAGGCTGATTCAGAGACTATTCCAGGCTTGGGCGTGTTAGCCTGGCGGTAGGTAGTTTGGGATCCTACCACACCCTTGGAACCCTAAACCCTTACCCCTGAAAACTAAACGCTGTTTAATTTAGACGACGAAAATACTTGTATTATCGTCCTAGATTCCTAGTATAGCTATGGTCCATGGTAAAGGATACGTCGAATTCACCTCACAACAATTCTGGTCATTATTCAGTATAATCCTCCTAAAGCGTACAGTTTCCATGTCATTTTCGTTTTTCATTTGATGCTACATTATTGGGGTAATATCCCCCAAGCCCCTAAGCCTCAGCCCGAAATATTCAGGCCCCTGCAGTAGTCAAAGGAGCCGCTGGTCTTCCGAGTGGGTATCAAGCCCGCGTCATCCATTTCGCAGGATCAGGCGGCTCGCTGATAGTCATAGCCCACTTGCGGCCATATAGGTAGGATTTAAGGTTTCGGGCTCAGGGTTGCGCCCACTATGGGATCCAAAGCCGGACTTCCCCCTTTCTAACCCCTAGTTATCCCCAATGTGATGCTTGGCACATTGAGCGGTGGTTCGATTCTTGGATCCCTCAGATCTTCGGAAGTGATGCGTTTGCGGTTGTCTCGGATATTTCCAATATGGTCTTAGCTCAGCTTGAAGCCCCCAAATTTACATGCACAACCCCAAGCTTTCAGGTGTTCCCGGCAAGAGTTGTATTATTGAGGACGCGCAGCTGCGCAGCCCTTGCGTGTACCGTAAAGCCGAAGGCCCAAGCCCTGAGTCATCGAAACCCAAAAAGTGCTTTTCCTGAGGAAACAAGGCTGGGACTCTGAGGCTCACGTTTCTCCTGTGCCCTAAAGGAAAGAGGCTAAGTGGTTTGGGGAAGGAGTCCCATGTCTGTACTGTCCTTAGGAATTATTTTCAATTTCTATTATAGTATAACCCTAGGGAAATACCAAAAATACTATTTTTATTATAGGTCTAAGGAGACTACAGATTTTAGGTCTCACATCGACCTCGTGTTTGTGGAGGGGCAGTGGGCTCCCAGAACATCCCCCACTCCCCGTGATTGCAAAGGAAACTTGCACTTTCGATGGGGAGCCCCACACGCTGTCCGTCAAAGGACGGGGTTTGCATGTTTTTGGCTTGCGAGCTCTGGGCTTTTCATGACATTATTTAGGAGGACCCCCCCACCCTGTAATAGTGGTATAATAGGAATATAAGAGGACCCTAATATAACCCCTTTTATCCTTGCTCACTATTACTTGGTGGAGGGTCCACCTAAGACATTATGCTAGAGTCCCCAAAGCTGGAAGAGCACTTCCCCTTCCCCTGTAAACCCAAAACCTTAAGCCCTAACCGTTACCTAACCTTGTTAAGTGCCCTAGGACTCCACAGTACAGCCTGTGACAGGCTTGGGTTCAGCCACTCCTTACCAGGCTATTGGCGAAGCTGAACTCGAGATAAGATTCTCTTTTTCTGCAACCTGAAGAACGTGATTCCCGTAGGCTCCAGGTGAACCGCCCAGCATCCTATATTGTGTGTCTGACAGCCAAAGCCCTAACTTGGAGGCTGGACTCCTCGCACATGGAGGGTCAGGCGACTTAGTAAGTATATTTATAACCCCTACAAACCATATAGTTTAAGTCCCCCTGACCCTCCAAGAAGGATGTCAAGATTATGGTCTTTTCTGCAACGCGGCCTGAATGGTTTATGGTACGCGAAAAGGGTCCCCGAGAATCTGCCGCGCTGAGCTCGGCAGGAAGGTTGCTTTTTCCGTCCTCTTCCCAAAAAATGGAGCCCCACCAAAAATCCCCAATTCTCCCCAAGTGGGTGGCGCCGGAAGGTCTTCAGTGAGAGGTTTGTCTGCGAACAGGTTCTGTCCCAAGTTTCGAGACCTGTGTGTTGAAGTTTCTACCATTCGAGTATCATTCTTCCGAAGCCAGAAGCACCTGGAACATTCTTTCTGCTGCAGGATATGAATATGGGCTATAATCCGAACCCTTAAAGGGGGGTATATAGGGACTATATCGGGTTTCTATGTTAAGGGCTCATTGAGGGGCATGGTATATAGTAGTTTGGATTGTAGGTCCTTTGAGAAGAGCTCTGGGCATGTGATCCTTTCATCAAAAATACTAGGTAGCAATTTGCTACCACCTTAGCCTCAGTCGCTGGACTCGCACCTGAGGCATATTATTGAGCGACCCCGGAGTAAGGTAATGGAATATCTCCCCTTCACAGGCTCATTAAAACCCGTACTTTGACCCCTTGTATGTAGGTTCCCTACTTGGAGGTTCATGGGACTTAGTAACTACTTATAACTGGGCTTATAACCCTACTTATAACCCCCCAAGTAACCTTATAGGGGTTACCCCAAATATGAGTAGGTTACAAGCCCAGTTATAAGTAGTTACTATTTCCCGTGAACCTCCAAGTAAGCACCCCCCAGGAGTCCCACAAGGTATAATCTATCCATGCATGCCAGGGCGTCACGACCCCTGTGTACTGCCCCGCGCGCCGCCACTAGTTGAGGGCATGAAGCTGGTCATGAATTCGGAACCAAAAAGAGAAAGTAAGCATACACTTTTTTGGGTGATATCCTGAGCTTTTGGGGCGAGTTATGAGGGGCTTCAGATGGAATATCTTCATCTACTTATCTGTCTATCTATCTATCTATCTATCTATCTATCTATCTATTTGATCTCTCTCTCTTTCTTCGATGCGATGGGGCTCAGGGTTCAGGGTCGACTATGGGTATCCGGAAAATGGGTTTTTGTTCTTGGCTGATGGTGAACCTTCACCACCAGGCTAAAACCAATTTTGGGGAGGGGTCCCAACCTAAACCCTACACCCCAAACCCTAGACCCTAAACCGAATCTAAAGGTAATGTCCTGGCAAAATCGGTTTGTTCTGAAGGATTCGGGTCCAGGTCTCAGGGGCATTTTTCTGTTGTTGTTCAGGAACTCAGATGAAGCTGGCAATCCTTTTTTCAACGCCGTATTATGGCAGCCTAATCCTAAGCCTGACACAACTCCTAGATAATCCTTGGAAACCCTGGGTTCGGATTCAGGGTTTAGGGTTGGGAACCCATTATGGTGACTCAGCTCAAGTTCCCTGACAGCAACCCAGTTGTGTCTGCATCGTTAGGTGCTGGGCTAACTTTTGTATGCGAGTCTGACGATGGTTCTGCTCTTGCTTTTTCGTGTCCACGATACTGTTATTAGTATACTTAGTTATTCGTGCTTCTGGTATTGTTAGTACGATGACATGGTATCACTTACTATTGTTATTATCATAATTGCTGCCGTCATCTTTGTTACAAATACTATGGTTCTTGCTGTATTGCCGCATCACTATTGCAACAATCATTATCAGTTTTCATGGTATTGCTGCTATCATGACAATTGCCACATTGCCATCACAACTACGGTTACTGCTATTGGACTAATGACTTTCCTTAACCCTAACGCCTGGACCTCAGACCCTTAACCCTTTGGGATTCCCCTATACTCCTATTGTAGGTCTTCTTAGGGGTAGGTTTTTGCCATAAGGACCGCCATGGTCCTCATCGATGCTGTGCTCCGGCAACGTGCTCGAATGGCAGCGCCGTGCAAAACCCTTGGCGAGCTTGGCCAGTGTGACGTGGCCTGGAATTTGGTGAGCTTCAAAAAAAATACGGTCCAGAGTGGACACCCCAAAATAAGCGGCTACTATAGGGCACTTTCAAGAAGCAAGTTTAGATTACGAAGAGGCAGCGATTCGGCATGCCTACTGAAGGGTCGGGGGGCCTCGTAATAGGCTAAAAGCGGTGATGAGTGGCGTTGCTATTTGGCGGATAGGGTTATACATATACCCACTAAGTCCCCTGACCCTCCAGGTAGGGTTTACTGTAGAAACTTCAATATGCTTCTTGAATCCTGTTTAGCTATGCCTCAAAGCCCGACTGTAGCTCAGCCACAAATCGCACATCCAACCCTGCACTTCAAATATTTTGAAAACCTTTCGGTGTTCCAAACTAGGTACGGGTATGTTCAAATTATGAACCGGTGACATTTTTTCTGTAACAGATAACACGAATTTTTGGCAAAATGCTGACCTCGGCATTTTGGGAATTTTTCATGATCTGAGCCTTAAATCCTAAACCCCAAGCCCTGAACCCTAACCTCTGAACCCTAAATACCTAAATGCCCTAAAACAACCCTTAATACCCAAATACCCTAAACCGTAAGCCCTAAGCCTTGCATCCCCGGCTCAGGCGAGGGCAAGGCAACGAAGGCCTTGGCTGTCCGGGTCTCGGGGGCAGCCTTCCACGGCAGTGCTTTTGCAAAGAATGGTTATAGAGTTCATATGAGCTATAGTCGAAACTCCTTAAACGGGGGTTAAATAGGGGATTACATAGGGGACTACTATAGGGGTTATTAAGGGGGATACTAGGAGTTTAGACTATAGCTCATATAGGGATATAGGGTTTGGGTTCAGGGCTTAGGGTTTCCTATTTTTGGGGTCCCTTTCTGGGGGCTCATCAGGATACCCAGAGCAGCCCTCTAATGATCGTAACATAGGAGAAAGACTTACGCACGTTAGTTGATCAGCGTTCGCTCACCCGAGACTCTGCAGGACGCGTAGAAGGGGACTCTACGGAGATGAGAAAGTACACCACATGGTTTGATTTTTGCATGTTGAGGTTTGCATGTGGACTCCTTGCTGGAAAGAAGAGAAGAGAAGAGGCTGCCAGCAGTCCTCCGTCGAGGTCTCCAAAAGCTAGGAGCCGCTAGGAATTAAAGGGTGCTGACTGTTATGTAGGGGTTATATTGGGGTTATATTGGGGATCATAGAAAAGAAAATGGAAACTGTTTTTAGCTCCTGGGCAAACCAGCCCGGTACATCCGCTGCAGTCTGTTTTCAGAGGCAGGCATCCTGCTGGAACCGCACGGCGCAGTGGAAATGGAATCTACAGGGATTATAGGGTTAATACGGGGACTACAGGGTATTAATAGGGGTTATATAAGGATAATGGAAAAGAAAATGGAAACTCCAGGGATCATAGGGGTTATACTCTCACAAAGCTCGTCAAGTCTGCAAATCCTGAGCCGCTGAATAGAAAACCTTGGAAATGCCAGGGCTTCTTGAACAACCTTGCAAGTACCTAACAAAATCCCATGAAGTCTTTCTGGAGGATGTTTCCACACGTTTCTAAGAAGCTTTATGGGAGCGTCTTTGAGTAGCCAGAATATAGTCCTGAACAGGACCCCTGTACATCATCGGATAAGACCTTGAACAGCAAACTCAGAGCCCTTAAATCCTAGATCCCAAATCCAAGGACTACGGGTATGGCCGGACCCAAAACAGATGACAAAACATAGTTTACATATAGCCCATGTTTAAGTACCATGGTCCTGTCAGAGATACCCTAAACGCCAGGGTCCAAGCTACGGGTCCCACCCTAACCCAATTGGCTAAATCACCCTGAGGCAGAGCCCCCGCTGAAGGTGGCGAAGAGTGGCTGAGCGGGGCCGACTCCCAAGCATTCTTTGTCCAGGCTTTTGGGAGTTCACCCTTTAGGTTTAAGCGTGGTAGTTGGGTGTTGCCCCATGAGTTCTCTCCGACCCGTCAGACTGTGTCCCTACAACCTGAACGAAACCTGGAGCCTGGAGAGTGTACGGGTTTTGGGCTGAGGGGATGAGGGCCAAGTGCGGGGCTTCAGGTTTCTGTGAGTTTGTATCATGTCAAGCATGTGAAGTAGGGCTTTTTTATGGTGTTGGATGAGTGTGCATAGGATTCCTTAGGAATATTGGTGAGCGTATTTTGTTAGATGCGCAGTTGGGCGGATCTTGAATCGAAGTCCTGCCACGTATGGTATATGGTAGTTTCCCAAAATATGGGGAGCCCAGTCCCCCAAATACTGTAATCCTTATTCTGGGGACCCCCCAAAAAGGTACACCCTAATTTTGGGAAATCCTTATATGATGATGTACAGGGCCCTTCTTGTGCTTCAGAGATGATCCTGCATGTGGGAGTTGTTCTAAAGGCCCTTGCAAAGAAGGGAAGATTTGGGAAATCAGCTTTCTATGGGAGGATTCGAGCCCAAAATTGGACCTACCTGAGGGCCATTTTGGGGACAGGTACTTTGAACAATTACCCTAAACCCTAAACCCTAAACCCTAAGTTAGCCTAAGCCTTGATAAATATCCCGATCCCGAACTTGCTTTCAAAGAGAAGACAAGCACCGAACTTTACATCCCAAACCCTCGAAAACAAAGCCGCCCTGAATCCAACAAGTTTTGCAGAATAATGACCCTTGCCTGAATGTTAGGTCAGTACCCGCCCTAAACCTTAAACCCCTAAATCCTAAACCCTAAAACCCAAAACGGTTCAAAAAACTATGCATGCATGGCGCAGGATTTTCAGTAATGGGAGGAGTAATTAGGGAACAACATGCCCATAATGTCTCATGTATCCCTCGTTCGAATTAGTAAGGCTGACGGAGTTCCTGTCCTCCGTTCCTTTTTTGGTTTCGGACGGTCATGGATTTGCATGAGTACGTGTCCAACTTTGGGTCTCGCCTTTTTGACAGCAAGAATAGGCTCGCTCTACTTGGAGGGTCAGACGGACCTGGCAAGTATCCTTATCCTACCTTGCAACTGCCGTAAGCCATGAAGTAACCCTTCTTATCCCTTTCATGCACCTACCTAGTTACCTTCTGTATGCACCTACCTAGTACGTAATCCCCCCTATGCGCCTGCCTAGTAGGTCTCCCCGACCTTCCAAGTATAATAGTGATACCCACAACCCACCCGACCATCTGAGGTATCAGCGGAGCTGATGCTAACGAGCTCAACAGAGAGTTTGTGACCTTTTGACATGCCGGCGCTGGTGTAGGAAAGTAGAGATGCACACTAGAGATTTAGGCAGGCCAGAGTCAGATAGAAATGTAGCTGCTTACTGCAGTGAATCTGTTATGTTAGGCTTTTTTTACGTTGCCCTTCGAACCAGCCCACCTGGACATCCCCGCTCTCTTGCCTGCCCATCCGCCGGCCCGCCTGCCCGCCGGCCCGACCAACCGCCGACCGCCCAACTCACAACACCGTCTACTAGTCACAGTCGCTCTCAACACTCACTGACAGACTCACACCCAACCGATCATACTCAGCTTGTTTAATCACTCACCAGACCCGCGTTCACGGACTCGTGCATGCCCACCTCATAGCGCTCATGTTTGCTTCATACGCAACTCGAACCCCCAGCACACTCAACTCATCGTATTCAATTCATCAAACAAGTCATCGCGCGCAACTCTAGATATGCGTTCATATAGACCCTAAGCCGTGCTGGCTCGTGGAGCATGCTCGGAGGTAGATGGGCTGGAGGCAGTCCTGCGGGCTTCGGGGCTGGGCTGGTTTCTAGCGCTCTCGCACTGACCGTCCAACCGCACCTGGGCGTTCCCGCGCATGCATGCGCTCGTGCCAATCGCTCACTCACCCACTCAGCCACTCGCTCAGATACTTCACTCAGTCGCGCAGTCGCACAGAAATCCACTCCGTCACCGTGCGCGCAGTCAGCCACGAGCACTCTTGCCATCCTCAACTGGTTGTCCGAGCAGCCACTGTTCTCTTCCGCAGGGTTCAGAATAATTTATGATCACATCTCAAGATGGGGTCCACATATTTTATGGCTTGTGATTCCGCATCTTTGTCCGCGTGCGCCGCGCACTCCTGTCACAGATGTGGCTTATCTGGCAGGTACTGGGCTCATTCAAAGCAAACATTGCAGTTGAAATTTATTTCGAATCGAGGAACTACAGGCATGGCTGCGAAGGGGTGGTTGGTAGGTGCCTGAGCAGGGAAGGTCACTCCCGATTTTGCGGAGGCAACCGAGTGGAAGGTTACCTGCTTGGAGGTTCAAGGATACCGACGCTCAACATCGTAAGGGAATATGAGAATCACAGAAGCACAGATGTTTTAGGCTCATTGCGTGCTTTACCACTCTGATCATAGCATTGCAGTAAAGTTCTGAGGATCTAAAGCTTCAAGCTCCAGAACTCTAAGAATTCAAAAAGAATCTGAAAGCTTTAAAATGCCCTTTACTTGCTGGGGGTTAGTAGCGAACAAGGGAATATGATTTATGTATATTTATATATGTTTATATTCTATAGGAATTATATCCCCTACTAAGAACCATGTAGTTCCCTCTGCCCACTGTTCTGAAACCTTGCATGCTAAAGACTGAAAACTCTGATTGGACATGATTGGACATTGCTCTGATCGAGCAAGCTGTCCCGCATGCCATATCAAGCTGAGTGGGATTGAAAAACTCAACAAAAAACCAAGACCCTGTGCCAGGACTAATGTGTACGGCAGAATAGGTACCAATATCATTCCCTTACGCGTTTTATACCATTATCGTTCAGGGCACCCTCCGACCCTAAACCCTAAAGCCCTAAACCCTAAAACATTAAGCCCTCAAACCTTAAACCTTCTAAGTACGTAGGCCCCAACATCATGCCTTGGGCACACCACCTGGGGGTCCCAAGCCCTGGAGGTGTAACTAGGATTTAGGGCCATTTAGGGCTTACGATTTAGGGTTTAGGGTGAATCAGCAGCGCTGGACCCCACAGCTTACTGGTGCTTCTTAGGGAAGGGAAAGTTATATGGAAAAGCGAACGGACAACGGAATGGAAACTGGGTGTTGCCGGGTTATGTAGGAATATAGGAATGGGATTAAGCTCAGCACAACTGTTGGAACGGAAAAGGAGAGGGAAGCTGCCATTTAAGCTTTACCTGGGCCCTCCAATGTAGTTCCTTTTTGGATTTGGTATGGTTTTTTGGTTAGGGCTCTGAACAGGACTACCAAAAAGGTACTACATTTGAGGGTCTAGGTAGGGTTCAGAGATCAGGGTGTCGGGTTTCCAACGTTAAGGGGTCCTATTCCCCGACAGGAAGAAGGCAATCTGTCTTTTTGGTTGAGTATGCCGTATCAGGTATTCATATCAGCCAACCTAACGCTACTTGTTTGCTTTGCCCTAAACCCTAAACCCTAAACTCTGAATCCCTAAAGAACCTCGAAGTATGCTTGCAGACGTCACATGCACCGGACCCGGCCCGGTGTTAAGCTTCAACATTGCGCTTGGGACATCTGACTCTGCTGCATGTCATTCGGAGTTCTGTAAGTTTTCGCTGGGTTTGCCAGAAATGTTCAAAAGCCTGGCCTTCTAAAGTGATTCTTGCTGGACGTTGTTTTGAGGTTTTCAAAGGCTTCTTGTGGGATTGCCCTATCTATCTTAGGGTTCGAGAGCTGTGGGAGTTATTAAGGGATTATAGGAGTTCTACCCGTTAGTCAAGGGAGAAGTGACATTTTTATTGGAGAGGGGGCTGGGAGAATAGCATGATCCCTTCAACCCCTAAACCCTAGGCCCTAAATCCTAGGGAAGTCAATTGGGAGATGTCTCAGCGCATTGCTCTTGAAAATCTTGTGGCAAGCTGTTCATTGAGGGCGCGCAAGGAGCAAACAGAAGATTGCTGGACCCTCCGAATGGCACGGCAGAGAGAGAGAGAAGGAGCAAACAGAGTAAGTGATGCCTGAGATGGCGCAGCTGCTCGAAATTATGGGGGGCGCAGCCAGGACGAGTTGGAGCATGGATATTTCGTGATCCTACTCCCTGAACCTTGCCAAACACAGACTTGTTCTGAGTCAACATCGATGTGTTCTAAGGCCAGAGAGAAGACATGTCCGCATGCCAAACGTGAGCAGTGGAGTGTATATAGTGAAGAAGATTAAGAGCAATCGAATGTCATTTTCTTGACTCAAAGTGCTGGTCAAAAAGTCCTTAACTCAAGAGATATATAGAGGGCAGGTCTCATTGCTCCTTGCAGTACTCAGGAAGCCACGGAAGCTTGCAGTTTTTCCGCTCAATGGTGTGAGCTATTGTGCGAAAAGGGGCGTATTTCAGGGTTCGCGAAGAATGCCTTTTTGGGATGGAAGCGGGTCGCTTAAGAGCGAGAACCTCATATCATGCGGTCCCAGAAGGCCCCCCCCGCAACATCGCAACCGGGACATATGTATATATATGCATAGATGGTGAGTACTACTTGGCCCTCGTCGTCTACAAGACTCTTCTTCAAATATATATATATATCTTTATATTTCTGCACATGTGTAAATGTATGCGGCTATCAAGGCTTATTTGGGGCTTATTTACCCTCCTTGGGACACTTTGAACCTACGTTAGGGCTTCGTCGTGGCTGCTCCGTTTTCTTCATCCTGGCACTCCAGCCGACAGCAAGCCACTCCTGTGTCATTTGAGGGTTTTTTCCTGTTGTTGTGGTAGTGGTGGCGTGAACCATGTAAAAAAAGGGTTTTTTCCTGTTGTTGTGGTAGTGGTGGCGGGAACCATGTAACAATGTATATTCACATACATATGCATTTACCGGTTCTTCGGCCTAGCCCTTCTAATGTAGCACATTTGGGCGGGTCCTCTGAATCTACCTTTATTCCATGCTGCACAGAAGCTCAAGATCCTGACCATTCAGGCTCTAGTAAACCCCCTCCCTTTAAGGGAGGGGTTTAGGGTCTACATTAAGCCCCAGAAGTCCGAAGCCCTAGACCCTAAAGGCTGACCCTCTAAACCCTAAACCCTAAACCCTCCAGACCAAGGCTTCATCACCTGGGCTCTCTTCGTGGCCTAATCTTTAGGCCTGGACCTCAGCGTCCGGGCTTAGGATTTAGGATTCAGGTTTGGGATTCAGGCTTTAGGATTTCGGGTTTAGAATTCAGGGTTTAGGATTTCGGGTCCAGAATTCAGGGTTTAGGATTTCGGGTTTAGAATTCAGGATTTGGGATTTCGGGTTTAGAATTCAGGGTTTGGGATTTAGCGTTTAGGATTTACTTCTGTGCGTGCGCGAGCCCAGATGCAAAAAGGGTTGACGGTTTAGGAGCTCCTCAAAACAGGAGGCCCCGTGTTGATGCTGCAAATCTACATGACCACAGTATACAATAGTACCACAGTTGCCAAGGTTTTGGGTGCGTGGGGTCGTGCTATCAGGAGGGTTTAGGGTTCAGGGCTTAGGGAGTAGGGTGAAGAAACAGGACATCAAGACAATGGAGCTACCATCGATGGTTCCACAACGATGACGAGCCTGCCTAGACCCTAAACGACATTGTAACATGAATAGCCCGACACTATGGACGGAGCAAACCATGCGTCACTCTGTATACCTTACACCCTAGGAAGTAGGAGCAGAACGGATGTTGCGTGGTGCAATATTGTCCCTATCCAGCCTATCCACCCTAAACCCTACCCTTTAAGCTTGGAGTTATTATAGGTTCCCTAGCTACCCCCTCCGCACTCTTCCCAAGGTTCCCCATAATTGACCTCAATTGGCCTTCAATAAGCGTGATTCAGGCGGAACCTAAAAGTGGGTAGTATGGGGAGGTGGGTCAGGGAACCCATAAGATCTACGTCTACCGAGGGTTTTCCGTGAGGAAGTGAACAAGTCGTCGACCTCAAGGATTTGTAAAGATATCCTTCAACCTTGCTGATAGAGGATTGCCTGTACTTTCCGGTTTGGTGATTTATTTGATTTAATACATTGGTATCTGGGAATATGTTGTATAGGAATTCGATAAGGATTGTATAAGGATTATATAGGGATTACATCACCTTTTGGTAGTTACAATGTTCTGTGTTGCATGGCGTTGCGCTAAACCCCAAAGACTAAACTGCGTGTCATTCCGACTTTCGACAGGAGGCAATGCCCCCTGGGGCTTCCAACCCCAATCCCTAATCCCTAGCTCGAAATCTAAAGTTTCCAAGTGCTTCCCTTTTAAAAGAACACTCCCCCATATTGGTTCCTAATTTCCATACATCCCTCTATACCCTTATCACATGACCCCAAGTACGCTAAACCTTGGGAACTGTGGTGCTATAGCATACTAGACGTATGCAGGGGATGTAATATCAGTAGTATATAGCCCCGATTAAAGCCTTTTAGAAGGGCCTAAATCCTATACAATCCCCATATATCCTTTTAACATATTTCCATATATCCCTACATGTCCCTCTATAATTCTAATGAACTCCATTGAAAGGGATACCTAAACCCTCAAAAGCTATAGTCCCCCTTAAGTAGATAGAATATGGCTTTGGGTATATTATAAATAGATCCCCATATACCCCAGATTCTATCTACTTAAGGGGGGCTATAAACTCTAAACCCTAAACCCTAAATAGTAGTGTCCATTTTCTTTTCCATTATCCCAATATAACCCCCAATATAAGCCTATATTAACCCCAATATAACCCCTATAATTCCTGTAACCCCTATATCTCCTCAACCTGAGATGTCTTGCCAGGCTGGCGAGATCTCGGCTGGTTGCGGTGCTCGAAGCGGAGGTGCCGTTTTCAGGGCTCGCATAAGTTAGGGTTCAGGGTTTAGGAATGAAAGTTTAGGGTTTAGGGTTTAGGAATTGGGGGTTTGGGGTTTAGGGGTTTAGGGATTAGGGGGTTTAGGGATCAAGTCCAGAGACAAGCAGGAGTTTAGGCTTTAGTGTGATGGGTTTCGGTTGCGGGATTCGGGGTTTAGGTTTTGGGGGTTTGGAGTTTAGGAGCTTTTTCAGGTTCTATTGGCACATATAGGGGAGTGGAACCCAGGGATTTCCAGAAAATTGACGGTCCTAAGGGAGTTCTGAGGGATCATTTTTGAGATGCTCTCATATAGGGCTAGATAGGGGTGACAAATTTAGCCCTCAATATGGCCCCTATTGCAGATTTTTGAAGCGTGGGACCCAAGATATCCTCATTTTGGGAAACCTCCATGGCATGGGTCTTTGCTTCCTTCTTCCAGTGTGTCTAGAATTTTCTTCGTATAAGCCCTGAACCCGAAGCGTTGTAGTTTGGACATGCCTGCGGGTTTGAGGTGTACAGTAATTTTGGGGCTGATGAGGGGTGCCCCGGATTAACATGGAATCTCATATAGCTCCCTTTACTTTTTTTGTTGTTGTGATTTTCATGCTAGTTTAGGTGAGGGTCGGGGACTTCAGATTTGGCAGTGTTTGTTTAAAGAGTTCAAGCCACGAACGAAAAATTCTGTAGGGTGAAGCTACGGTCCTACTCTTGTCGCTCCTATGCCGTACAGCATAGTGTTGTAGCATTAGCAGTAGTGGCAGTAGCAGCAGTAGCAGTAGCAGGATTAGCAGCAGTAGCAGCAGTAGCAGTAGCAGGAGTAGCAGCAGTAGCAGCAGTAGCAGTAGTAGCAGTAGCAGCAATAGAAGCAGGAGGTAAATTGGAGGAGTGGCAATGCCAGCAGTAGATGGCTGATGATTGAGTTGGGTTTTTCAGTTTGCAATGGTTTAGGGGTTTGGGGTTCAGGGCCTTCCTCTTTACCGCACACTTTCGTGACGAGCCCAAGTTGTGGGCTTGTGGAGGGCCGAAGTTGGGCCTTCCCTCTTGTTGTCCTTAGGGTTTATTGGTTTTGGGGTATTACCCTTAACTTACGGACGGTCGGGAAGAGGGCTGGATCCTTGCAGAAGTCTTTCTACAATCTGTTACACTCACCCCACGATCTCATTCCTTCTGGCAATATTAACCACCAGTAAGTGAAGTCCGCCCAAATTCCCCAAATCATTTACAACCCCAAAGCCTAAGAACCGTAAGCCCAAAAACGCCCCAGCACCCAAGAAGCCCCAGATGAAAGCCGGTCTACAAAGTGGGGAAGCCTGAAGCTCTGCGTGGATGCTGTAAAGGTTTGAGTTTAGGGTGTAGGGCTGGGTACTGCCCCCCCCTCTGTGACAGTTGGATAATATTCATAGTACAGTTATATAACCCTTTATATGACCCCTGATACAGACTCTTACACGCTGTGGGCAGTACCCAAGGTTTCTAAAAGTTTAGGGCTGATGGCCGCAATCCCCTCCCGGGCTTGGGGGGTGGGGTTTACGGTTTATCGTGGGCTTCAGGGTTGTAGTTCTGGGTTATGGAGTCCATTTACGGGAGCCTAGGCGGTTCAAAGAAGGGCCATCCCGACCCTTAAGGGTGTAACCCCGTAGCCTTTGAATGTAGGGATAAGGGAGGATCACACTGTCAATCAAATCGAAATTAGGAGTATATGGGGTTATCTAGGCATTTACCCCGCTTCCGCTTGACACCAACCCCCCCACCGGCCTAACATCGAATGCCCTCCCCATTAAATGATAGTACCATACTGGGAGTATTTGTTATCACGGGGTGGGGGGGGGATTACTAGTGGAGGGAGGCGGTAGGTTCAGGGACCGAAGAAAATTGAAGCGTGTTTCCTGGTACATGATACCGTAGCTATCTAAGGTTTATGAGGGAAGTCCTGTAGTGGTTCTCGGGGTTATATAGGGCTTAGAGTTTGTAGAATCGGGGAGAAAACATACATTGAACATGACATGGAAAATAGCATGGAAACTACAACGGAAAATGTGCTGATCTAGAGTGTTTCTCAGGGTTCTCATGTTTGTCACTCAGGGGTCTGCATGATCAGAGGGTTTTGGGGCCATTGCCTGTACTGCAGTTTTATACGGTTTGGCATATTCCTCATGACGCTGGCTCACCCCGAATGGTGTTGATCTAAAAAAGCAGTCCCGAAGCCTGGCGCATTTGAGCGATCATCAGCTCAACCTCTCTCTAAACCCTAAACCCTGAACCCTCATATGAGCTATAGTCTAAACTCCTTTAAGGGGGTTATATAGGGGATTATATAGGGAACTACTATAGGGGTTATTAAGTGGATACTAGGAGTTTAGACTATGGCTCATATAAACCCGCAAACCCCACAACCCAAAGCCCTAAACCCTCAACCCTAAGGTCAAACCTGGGAGCGTTCCTGGGTTGCATCCACACCTTTGGATCCAGGTCGGCATCCTGCCTCACAATCCATTTTCCGCCCATGGTTTAGGGTTCAGCGTTGAGGGCGTCCCTTGAAAGGCTACGTGGTGGATATACTGGAGTTCCATACACGGGGTATCCTTCTAGACCCCAAAATACTATAATCCTCACTGTAGGCACTCTCAAAAGGACACCTATTTTTGTGGCAAGCCTCCATACAAGGCAGTTTGGAGGGGTCTTTCCGTGTTTGCGGGCTGCACAATTCATCAGGTGTTTCATCTGTGTGCTGTTTAGATAGGCAAAAGACTGCCGCCGCTTGTTTCCCAACGAAAAGCCGAAAATTAGCGTTGGGAATCGGTAGACATCTAGGAACCATACAGCATCAAGGTTCAGAGCTTGCGTTTTGAAGCTAGTACGGGTTTCTTGGATGAAGGCCCTAGTACGGGTTTCTTGGATGAAGGCCTAGCCCCTTTCCGAGGTGTATAAGTTGCTTTGGCTGGTGTCAGCATATGAACTTTGCTAAGTCCGTTAGTGGTCCATAGTTGCGCAGCCTAAGCCCTCCTCGATAAAGTCCAACATCCTTGGTTCCTGGGCGCTGTTTTAATAGGGGCTATATTGGTGTTAAATAGGGGTTATGTGAGGGTCATATTGAGGGTATATAGGGGTTTTCTATTGAGGATATTTAAGGGATAATTGAAAAGAAAATGGAAACTACTATTGATAAAGGCTACGCAATGGAAGCTGGCGAAGATTATGCGACCCCAAATTTTCGGGTCCCTTCCTGATGACAGAGTAACAAAGCACCCAATATACACCACAAGGTGCAACGCGGGGAAGCCCTAGGTACCGGACACAAAGGGACAGGGAAACCATGGCTTACAGTAGCCATTTTGGGGGTCCCAATAGTAAGGACTATGATATATTTGGAGTCTGTATTGGGGTTTCCGTGTTTATGGAAAGTTCCCATAAACCCCTATCATAGCCCTATATATCCCTTTAAAGGGATCTAGGGTTTCCATTTTCTTTTCCATTCTCCCTATAAGATGCTGCGCTAGAAGTGCAGAGAGTTCTGAGTTGGCAGGCTGAGGATTCGACTGTTGCCTTGGCCTCAAAAAGTGTCATATGGGAGTTTTTCAAAATTACACCTACGCATCATAATGAAGACTTCTCCAAAGCGCCGTGAAATCCCGCATATTCCTGCGGTAACCCTAGGTTGATAGATTCCCACATGCGGCTGAGAGTGCCTGACAGAGATGCAGTATACACTGCCGTGAAGCTTAAAACTTCCCCTGATATGGAACACCCACGTGTGGAAGATGTTGTCCAGCACATTGGTTTGGGGTGTATAGTGTTTGAGGGCAGGGATTGCGCAGGCTTTCTTGTTGCCCAGCTCAATTATCCCACAAGTCAGACCTTATATCCTAGGCCTATGCTAAACTCTAAACGCTAAACCTTAGGCGGAGCCCCCGCCCATTACCAGTGACAATAAGGGATGATGGCAAGCATATGTGGGTCCTCCTATATTCGCTTATACCACTAATACAGGGTGGGGGGTCCACCTTACCTAAACCGTTTAAGGCTTGCATCCTCAACCCTTCCTTGGAACTCTAATACAGGTAGGGAATATAGGGATCATGGAAAAGAAAAATGGAAACTACAGTATACGCAATGGGGTTTTTATATGGATAATGGAAAAGAAAGTGGAAACTGCTATAGTAAAATGGGTTACATACATATATATATATATATGTATATCTCCCCGTGCCTGAACCGAGCTCCCCGATGACCTGTCGCAGATGCAATGTATGCCTGTACCTAACCTTTGTTGGAGGGTCAACGACGACTTGGTAATGATTTAGGGTTTAGGGTTTAGGGTCAGGGGGACTTAGTGAGTAGGTTGAGAATGGGGATAGCTGGTGTCATCATATGGCTTATAGAGGTTATAAGTACACTGACTATCCCTGACATTCCACACGGAGATCGGGCCTGCAGATTCTAGTATGCTTACGTGCCCTCTTAGCCCAAGGGTCTTGAAGTCCAACAAGGGGGTTGCCATGAATCGCGCTCCCCCTCATGTAATTGCCGCCCAATGCTCTTCTCTAGTCCTTATAACTGATGGGACCCCGGGCTGTATCATAGCCCCGAGACCTTCAACCCTAGGTGGCATCCTAGAACATCGGAAGCAACACCTTGACCTTGAAAAAGTTTCGCACTGGACTAGACAGGGCCCCCGGAATTCTGCAGCTTCATTCTGACTTTGAACAACAACTTTCTCAGGCCCAACTGTGGCAGAAGGACCAACGGAAGCGCACGTACTTGCACACAGATGTCCTTTTTGTAAGGAAGAGTTTAAGAACTTAGGGTTCAGATTTAGGGTTGCTCGATTTGTAAGCAAGAACTGGACACAGTACACAGTTTTCCCAGGATTTCAGTGGTCTGTAGTTGCAGGCAGTCTTAAGTGGGCTCCATATACGGCTGACCTATAACTACGGACTAGCTAACACCGCACTAAGGCCGGTCACCCTTAAAAAGGGGTAACAAAGGCATATGCTGGCAACTGCTATGTTTTGGGTTTGGGGTTGGGTATATGAAAACCTTCCCGGCGCTCCCTGATATGGGAGATTCCTGCGTGTTATACTGTGACCATGGCTGTGACCGAGCATTTGTAAAAGGGGTGCGGGGGCGTTTGATATGTGGGCGAGGGGATTTGTAACCTCACATTTGCTCGCATGACCTTGAAAGACAGAAGTGTCCCTAAACCCCATACCCTAAAGCGGTCGGGCGCTGTCTGCTGTTACTGAGGGCCGTGCGCTAGTGCATCTCCGAGGATTCGTATCTGCAGGAGAAAAGGTCCGGCAAAAAAAAGCGGTCTTCCATGCCCAAAAACAATAAGAGTGAGAGGATTTCGGCCACCTCACCCCCCTCCAGACTAGAATCTTATAAGTGTCATGTATGACATTAATAGGGTCCTACTTTGAGGGCGGGGGACATTGTTAAATCCCCTTACTGCATTAAATGTTGGGACAACGCCCCCGAAGCCTAAGCCATAGACCCATACCCCAAGAGCGGTGCTGCCCAAAAACCTAGGGTTTAGGATTTAGGGTTAGCAAACCCTTAACCACAGAACGTATGAACTTGAAAGCATAAAGCTGAACTCGACTCTGGCAGGAGCAGCAGGCTGCGGAGAGCTTTGCAAAGCAGCTTACCAAGGCGGGAATTAGCCCTAAGGGCCTAACCCCCAAAGATTTAGGGGAAACCCCAAAAACTTGAAGCCCACCGAAAAATGAGAAGGTTTAAGGGGCCCTAAAGCCCAGAAATCTGAAACCCCCTAAAGCCCCCAAAGGGTTGAGGGGAAAGGTGGCCAGAGCTACTTGCCTGGCTGAAAAATTGGGGGTTCACTTGGAAGGTCAGCCACGCGTTTTAGGGTTCAGGGTTTAGTTAGGCCCAAGGGGTAGTGGATTTAGGGTTTAGGGTTTGGGCATAGCTGGGGTTATGTGCACAAAGAAATGGAAACTGCCACATGATTGAGGATTGAAGGTTTAGGGTCATGGCAACCTAGTCAGTGGGCCCAGAATGTGGATGCCTGGGGTCATTAGATGGATTAAAAAGGTTGTGAATACATTTTCCGAGTGCCACTCACCCTAAACCCTTAACCTCAAGGCTTGGGCCCCTCAGTCTAACATGGGATTGGGGGTAGGCGCGGGAACGAACTAAAATCTTTAGGGTACAGGGTTTAGGGCCTCGGTTTTAGGAGCTTCCGAAAATCTTAAAATTCCAATTTTATGGTGTAGAATTTGGGTTCTGCCCGCACCCAGTAACAATCTACAAGAAGGAGGGTAGTACAAAGGGCTTCATATCCTTATCGTGGATACACCCCAACTGTTACTGAGTGGCGGCAGTATCTAAGGTCTAACAGATGGTGCAAGACGTTTTTTTTGTCCCACAGAGCAGCAGGTCTTCCGGGGGCACGGGAGAGAGTTTTTCTGATTCTTTGGGTTCCTATTTAAGTGATGAGGCGAGGTGCATGGATCAGGATTTGGAGATGACTTGGAAAGTAAGTGACATCTTGGTTTATTACTGGGTTGCTGTTAAGATATGAGTATATATAGTAAATAATAGGGTTTCCCCATTATAGTACCCCAATTTAAGTTCCTTAACAGCAACCCAGATTAAAGAGCCTGCAGGGCTTACTAGTATACTTATTTGACTCGCTGACCCTCCAAGTGCGGACTGGTTTTGCTGACAAAGGAAAAACACCCTAAACCCTACACCCCCTGCCGCCCCAGAGCCGGCACACCAGGAAGAAAGTAGACAGAGATATAGATAGACAGACAGACAGACACAGCCCAGGGCACCGTAAGTATGGCATTGCCAGGGGTTTTACATGCGAAGCCATGGGTGTAGGACATCCTCTCCCTCAACAGTATATTTTTGGGGATTTAGGGTGTATGGTTTCCCTATCTAGGTGGCACTTTGGGAGAATCAATAATTTTGTCTGTTATGGTAGAAGGGATCCTATACAGAATTAATTTTGGGGACTTTAAACTACCACCTGGCTAAATATCACTTGAAGGAACCCTGCCTATCCCTTTTACAGTCCCTATATTTCCCTATGTAGTCTGTATATGTATATATGTACATATGTATATATGTATCCTTGGTTTCCTTCTTGTATTGAGTGAAGTTGGTTTATGGGAGCTGTTCTTACGGCGAGTTTCGCGGAACGGGCTTGAAGAGACTGTCGCAGGCACAACCAGAATTTGGAGCCCGTACCATGCATTGAAGTATATGTGCAAAGCGTACGCTACACCCCGAACTCCAAGGTCCTAACCATGCCCGTGTGGGCCCATACGGTCTAGGGTTTAGAGAGTTCTAAAAGAGGTATATAAGGACCCAAGGATAACGGGCCCATACTGAGAACCCGTGCTTTCAACCTTGAACACCCTAAACTCCGGGCAGTGCAGATGGCCTTATAGTTGGTGTTCAGAGTTCAGCCTTGTCTGCGCTTGTACGTGTTGCTCAACGCCCAACAGCATAGGTCTACAACGGCAGTGGCTCCATCACGCTTGCGGAGGTGCGTGGTGGGAGCGCCAGGCAAAAACATCACAGTATTCGCTTGTAAAGCTGATTCTGCAACTTCACTTGAAGGTCATAGGCAAGTAGTTTCGGGCAATGGTGAGGAGCCTAAACTGTGAGGTACCAGGCTAGGAATCCATACAATAAACTTTTATCCGTGCCATAACTAGATTTCAGGTCCTTCGCGGCAATCCATTCTTGCCAAGCTGGTGGAAGCAAGTCAAGATCGGGACCTTTCTTACGCCCCCTTCCATACTGGGACCCTTATGTAGGGACCCACCCCCTTCCGTATTGGGACCTCTATGTAAGGACCCCAAAAGAGGTTTCAGCCCCCCTCATGGTTCCAAGCATCGCCCTGCTCACCCTGCTAGTGCAAACCGTATCTTACATGGTGCTGTTTTTTTCGGCATGCCATGGTCGGGTCAGAGTTCGCGCTATAGAGAGGTTCAGGCTCAATATACAGCTCAGACGCCATCAAAAGCATCCAAAGCCTCAGGCTTGAACGCTAGTTCAGGGTTTACGGTTAAGCAAAATTCTGCAAAACCCTGATGCCCTTTATCTCCAGCCCTTCATCCTAGGCTCTTGGGCCTAATGTCCGAACCCTAAACTCCAAATCCGAAATTTCGCTGAGGAGGCTCCAAACCCTAAACCCTAAACCCTAAACCCTAAACCCTAAACCCTAAACCCTAACCCTAAACCCAAAACTTGCTCAGGAGGAGCTCCTGGGCGTCCCGGAGAAGTTATGTGCTGGCTGGGCAAAGTGTTTGCGCTCAGTCTTGATGTTTTGGTTTCAGTCTAAGGTTAGAAGTATTGGCCCCTAATATAGGTCCAGGGCCCAAACTACGGGCTTATGGTTTCAACCTTAGATCTAGGCTGGGGTGGAAGATATGGCCCAGGTGTTTGGAGTTTTGTGTTTAGGAATGTGGTTACGAAAAAGGCATAGTGTAGTAGCCAAAATAATTACCAATGTTCTAGCTCTAAATTCTTTGAGGAATTAGACCTCAACATGATATTGGTAATTTCTAGGCCCCCAGACCCTTGGCCCGATCCCGAAAACACCCCCCCAAAAAATGAGAACAGTGTTGCGTTGCGGGTATTTTGGGATTGTTGCTCCGGGTTCCTTTTTTGGATCGCTTAGAGTGTTGTCATAGTTCGAGAATCAACCATATTCGGGGCATTCTTTGTTGGTGTGTCCGCGGCGTGCATGTTGATCCGGCAGCTGCTCTCCAGAACCAAATTCTCTTAATGGTGGAAAAAAGGGCTCCACACTGGCATGTAATCTTGCTATTGAAGGTGTAGCACGGGTGGCAGGCGGGGTTGTCGCACAATTGACAGACATATACATCTAGATGGCAAATCAGCAGCCTAACATGCACGCAAAACAAGTTTCAAGGAGCCAAGAAACCCGCCGAAGCCGAACAGTGCAGCTTGAAAGAAGCGCGAAACTCTTGGCCTGGTCCTGGGGTATGGGAGTTTTGGAATCCCAGGTAACGAACACCGGACCCCAAGCCCTAGGGCCTAAGCTGTACATCCCAAGCCTCATCCTTAAAGGGCAGCAGGAATAGTCTTTCGAGCGCAGCTGGGGGATCCTAGTTTGGAGCAAGCACCCAGGGCCATGTAGATGTGTGGTTTGTTTTTTTTTTCACTTTAAGGGCAGGTAAATGTGCAGCAAGCGTTTGTATCAGAATAAAAAAACAACTGCGAGCCATGTAGAAGTGCAATCAGTGTCTTTTTATCGCGATAAAAAGCACGTAGATATGTCACACGTCATGCTTTTTTATCGCGATAAAATGCAACTGCGAGCTATTCAGACGCGCTACTCGCATTTTTATCGAGAGAAGAAAGGTAGATGTGGAACAAGTGCTTCTTGACGCGATAAAAACACCTTCATGACACATCTACATGTTTTTTTTGCGAATACTGCATCTATCACGCACCTACATGGCTTGCAGTGCTTTTTTTCCGCTTTCAATCCCAAACCCTGGACCGTGTGTTTAATGTTTGGGGAGACCTGGGGGAGTTAAGCACCATGAAGGCTAGGCTCTGCATTTTATGTTGGAAAATGGTAGGCCTACGTCTGACTTGGAACCCAAGCTCAGCTGAAGGCCGGGTGAGTCTGCGAAGAAGTTTGACTAGTTGGGCTTGCACCCAAACTAGTATTGGACACCGGCACCCGCTTGTCAATGGTGGTTAGACAGGTTATGCCTCCGTTCATACAACAGTCTTGCCCGCTTGGTAGGTATCAAGATGCTCCAAGTAATCCGCTGCAAGAGCCAAGGCGAGGGAAGTACAAGATCCCTATCGGTCGGGATGTGCGCAGCCTCAGTCAGCTGGTTCTTTCACATCCGGTGTATCTGTCTTTTTCCTCATTGGGCCATTATTTGAAACTATGATGCTGTATTCTATCCTTGGGTTTTGGTAGAGTATTAATGAATATACGCTAAAAAGAGTTATATCCGTCAATGACTCAACTGCATGGGCTCTCTTTGATGATGACTTCTGGTTGTTTCCATAAAGGGGGAGAACTCCCTATACAGACCCGAAAATAGTATTGTTATGTCTATGGGACCCTCTAGACAAGTATACCTGATTTTGCGAAATCCACTTCTTGGATTGCATGCTTTGAAACGAGGTTTGTTAAAGGCTAAACGAGCATCCAGAGGGCCGAAAACGACAAATGTCGGCTTGAGTCAAAAATGCATTTGGAGTGGTATTTTTGCAGTAGGGGGCACTAGAGCCCCCGACATAGTATCCTCCTTTTGTAGCATTCCTTAATAAGAATATATGCTTACTTGGTCCGAAGAGTGAACAACATTACCCTATTTGGAGAATGCGAAGATTCTTCAGGTTACAAGTGTAAAGCTGCCAAAGTGCAGGATGTAACCCATAATAGTAG
>CAJNIZ010038358.1:26488-51616 GCA_905231905.1 Symbiodinium pilosum
GGGGGGGGGGGGGGGGGACGTCGTTTATTATTAGGGGGAAGGGATTAGGAGGTATATGTTCTAGGGATTCTAGGGACCAGGGGATATAAGGGTTTCGGATTTAGGGGCATAAGGGTCAAGGTTTAGGGTTTAGGGTTCAGGCTTGGGGGACTTTGCACCCCATTTCACTAAATCGGAGCCCTGTAAGCATAATGAAGCTACCACAGGGCCCTAACTTTGAGGGTTGGGATAAGCAAAATCTTCTGGTTAGCAAGGACGGTGGGGATATGGAATTCCCTCGAGTCTCTGTATCCATGGGTATCATGAACAAAAACAGGAGCGGTTCGTATATAGTACACAAAAAGAAGATCAAAGAGATTTATATTAGGGTCTCTATCATGGAGCTTCTTTTCTTAATCTCTGCTCCCTAAACCAGAAAAACCAGCTAAATCCTAATCCCTAAAATCTAGGCACAGGCCCTAAAGCCGAAACCCAAAACCCTAAAACCGGGTTTAGGGTTTACGGCGTAGGGTTTAGTGCTTAGGGTTCAGGGTTTGGGTTTGGGGGAGGTCACACATAGGGGACATACTGGGATAATGGAAAAGGAATTGGAAACTACAGGGCTAAAACCCAGTAGAATACCCCTTTCCCATTTCTTTTTATATGTTCTGTTCTATGTGATTTTCCATTCTTCCTATGTAAGCCCAATACACCCTTGCGTACCCCCATATACCCTGTAATCCCTGAATAGTATAGTAATATATCGGCACAGGGATCCAACCCTAAACCCTAAACTCTAATACCAAACAGGACCCAGGTCACAGTTTCCGCGCAGGAAGTTGACTCATTGAAGGGCACGGAAGCTAAGAAATGTCGGATGTGCTCCGAAGCTTTCTCCAGACGGTCATCTTCGAGTATCCAAGCATCACCTGAAAGGTTTAGGGTTTAGGATGAAGGGTTTAGGATTTGGGGCTTAGCATTTAGGATTTAGGGTTTAGACGTTACATCTTGTGTTTAGGACTTTGAGTTCATGGGAAACTCTCTAATCTCGATATATCCATCCTAGCAGCAAGTGCCCTTAGACCATATAAAGCCCAAAAACATATACCTTAAAACCCTAAGCCCTTAACCCCGAAACCCTTAGCCCTAAAACCTCGCTAACCCCTGGACCCCAAACCTCCGCCCGCCCGCACCTTGCGCTGACACGTGGTGCAACGTGTCTCGAAAGCGTACACAAGCAGGGGCCTGGGCTGCAGTGCCTCCGCTCGCGACCACCTTACTAGCTCCTTTCCCTAGTAAGGAATAGGGTTTAGGGTTTAGGGCCCCGGGTTTAGGGTTGAGAGTTGCTAGTCAACTTCCCTAGAAATAGAAACTCCTTATATTCTTTAGGGGTATATACTCATCCGTTTTAAGAATGAATAGAGCTGCAATAATGAATAGAACTGATTACATCGGAGTATATTGGGGGATGGATGAGAAAATGGACGTTACTACGTCATCTGGCCTTGAGGGCCAATAACAACCCACCAGCCTCTAAATCACATATACTCTCAATACAATCCGCCGTGTGCTAAGGGCTTTGTTTCCTTTTAGGAAGGCGTGGGCGGGGTGGCCTGAACCACCCCGCCGTACTAGGTTCCCTCTTGTTAAGCCTGAATTTGCCCTAGTGACCAGTGCCCCCCCTGGCGTTCCCCCTCAATGCAACCAAGGGGGAGGGAGTAAATATAGGAATCCATGGTATGATGTAGCAGCCTCGGGTGGATGGAAAATATAATGGAAGCTGCAACAATATCTTGGGCTTAGAAGGGTTCGAAGCATCAGAATAAGGTCCGTCTGAACAGACTTTGCAGCGATATACAGGGTTTTAAGGTTATGTAGAGTTGTATAACGTGTAGGGTCTCAAGTTTTTGGGAATGGATCACAAGATGAAAGCTAGAGTGGTATGTAGGATTCGGGGTTAAAAGCAAGGAAATAGGGGCCTCAACATTCAGAACAAGGTTTTCGTGGGTGGTATCTCCTATGGTCCTATGATAGCTGAAATACAAACCCTAAACCCTAAACCCCAAACCCTAAACCCTAAACCCCACACCCTAAACCCTACGTTAGTTGTGCAGTATCCAGGGGTTTATCCAGGGCCAGCCTTCCAGTATAATGGGCGTTGTGCTACCCACAAACCTCAACGGCTACGTGAGCAGGCGAGACACATGACGGGCATAGCAAAGGATGATCCCAGCACGCCACATGAATCACATGTCTACAGATCAGGTGGATCTTGCTTCCGAACACTCCGCAACAATAAGCTCATGAACTTTGTATTTTTGGATTCCGGATAGTGCATCGTATGCGACGTAGTAGTACAGGCATGCTAGTATGATAGCAGAAATCACAAGAAAATCAGGTCTGGAGCCATAGACACGCATCACTTACCCGTGGTTAGCGGGAAATGAAGGAATCGAAAAGAAAATAGAACTACTATAATGGGTTATAGAAGGACTACTATAGCAAAGGTAAGCTCATCACGAAAGATTGGTTTGCCCACAAACAAACAGTTTTGGCAAACAATGCAGCATACAATACGATCTATCATGGACCCTACAAAAGCTTCACGAAGATTCCTGGCGTTTTGCTACGATCCATGCACCCTTTGTTCTGTGCGACACGACAGGGGTTGAGGAGCCACACTCTGTCCGCAGGCCCTTGCATGATACCGTCACTTACCTGGACCCCAAAAGTATGTAAAATAATGGCCTTCATGGCTATTATTATGGGTTTAGGGCCATTATTTTACATAGTTTTGGGGTCCAGGTAGTCGGTTGAGGGGACACGACCGGAAGGACCTCTCCGCAGGTTGTCTTCGCGTCACATTGCGGAGGATTCGAGATGACAACCCATGTCCCATAAAATCCGTGCAAAGCAGCTTCATGTATAAGTAGTAGTATCCATTTTCTTTTCCATTATCCCTATATTACCCCTATATAACCCCTATATAATAGTAGGTTCATGTGTGCTGGATGGGCCGCCAGCGCAGCAAGACCCACGCTGCAGACTGAATGTCGGCAAGCGGGGTGTCAGCTAGAAAGCGACAGCACGAGTTTGGAAGCACGTGTAGCGGTTCTCCTCGTCCAGCATGGCTTCGCAGGAGTTCAAGCACAAGCCAAAGTGTGGCAAAGCACCCTTAGCTTCCCTCGCGTTCGACACACTGTAAGATTACAACAGGTACGTGAGAGAGGCTCCAGCACCGAAGGCCACTTGCTGAACAGACACTGCACTGGCTGCACAATCTGCCTGTCCTCTGTACCAGGACCCTCCTTGTACCCTTTAAATGAGGGCATATGGTCCCTATTCAGGGTATGTAGAGGGTAGATGGAAGGTCTAGGTGCAGGTTCTCTCTCAGCAGCCGGGCACGCAGCCCTCGGGAGGCCAAGTGGTCTGGCGCAGAAAACAGGAGCCTTGCTGGGAGACGACCCCAAATGCAGCGCACCACCTATTCCGCTCGCTTCACTCCGGCATCTGGAAGCACCTCCTGATTCCTGGAGTCATGACAGACACAGCAACTTACGGTAAGTGATGTGTCACTTGCGTAAGAAGCTGCTTGTACGATGCTCCGCGCTTCCTTGCAACAAGCTGCGCTTACAGAACACCTTGCTGCCTTGTGCATTGCGGCTGAGCTCCAAAAGTTTGAGCCAACCACAGCGTGAACACCACATCTAGACACGCAGATGGCCGAACCAAATTCTGCAACTGGAGCATTGAAGTAACAGCATTGGCTCTCATTAGACGATATTGTTTGGCAGGTAGCCGTCAATGCGAAACTATGTGGGCACAGCGAGAAGCACCTGAAGGTGCATGCCACTGCCAAGTTTCAATGTTTGGTGGAGGTTCCTCTCAAGTCGAATCTCCAAGCTGCAGGTAACATGCACCGCAGAAATTATGCAGAATCTGACCGTGGCGGTGGAAAGCTGAATCAAGAAGAGAAGCCTGCTAAGCAGCAAAGCTTGACGCGGCTGACTCTACTTCGCGAATTGGGCTCCGTTCTTTGGTGTATCTTTGTGGGAACCATGCATCACTTGGGGTTGTATAAAAACTGCGTTCCTATTTGCTTGACAAGAAAATTTTGCATTTTCCTCAAACCGTTTTTTCCAAGTTTTGGACGTTAGGATTTTTGTTATCGTTTCGTCCTTACTCTTATCATCTCTTATCACTTTTCCAACAGAAATCCCACGTTTTGCATTTCGCGGCGCGCCATGACATAATCCTCTGGCGCGGGGCTACTATACAACCCCGCTTCCCATGCGGACACGTCGGGCAATGTCTGACCAGCCGCGGCGACCGCTGCAAGAGTCCCTCACAGTGCACGGGGCATCTTTGAACAATAGTTCTGCTCCCTGCCAGTCTCTGATTTGTGGCATAGTCTAGCAAAAGAAGCAGCCGCAGAAATCAGGTTTAGTGTCTGGGATGTAAGTCTCGACCTGCAAACATCGCGGTTTCTTCCAGTCATGGCAAGGCTACAGCCACTTTGCCAGAACTTGAGGAAACGAAGAAAACACTGCACAAGCCTTGTCAAGTCTGAAAGCATTGTTTGGACCTCCAGCTACAATGAGCAGAACGCCGCGACCGTGCGGTGAGGAGCCTCGAACGCAGCGCAGCGACTTGCCATTAACTGACAGATGTACAAGCGCCATCAATGAGAACGGATGTAGGCTGATGATGCATCGCTGTTTCAGCCAAGGTGAACAGCGGATATGAGTCATTGCAGCTGCAGGCTTTGTATGTTCTGGCAATCATTCGGCCGTTTGGAGATGATATCCGCATTGCTGCCATGGCAAACAAGTTGCGCAAACAAAACTTGCAGCGCACAACTTCTGCAAAGTTTGAACACTTTGCCTGGGGTTGCGCAAGGGCAACAATAATTCTGCAATTTGATCACTGCAGCGCAAGCCTTGTCTCTTGCTAGCTGGCTGACTGGCGACCAGTGCTGTCAACGGGAACCGCACTGGGAGTGGCTTGCGGGAAGCTATGCAGCAGATTGGGCACCGTGTAACGAGCCACGGCAAGCAGTTACACGCAGGAGAACCTTTCCGAATCTTCTTGCGCTCATTCTGCCCACTGTCAGTCTCTGAATTGCGGGCGTTTTAGATGTTAGAAGGTAGAAGGAATTCAACAGTTTGCGCTCTGCAAACTCTAAAGGCCGCATCTGGGCTAACGAATTGCTGCGCAAACATTTACAACTTGGACCCACAGCGGGCCGTAGAAAAAAAAAAAGCCCTGCAAGCAGCACGCAACTGTCCGCAGCATCAGGTCTCAAACATTGTTAGCCGTTGTGGAAACCCAGCACACTTCGACTCTCCGAGTTTCAGACTGGGTGCCCTTAGCCCGAGGTTAGGATGGGATGTTCCAAGTGCTGCCTAGCTTGCCTCTCAAGCCGCATCGGCGAATGTCAATGGAAGCCCTCTGGACAAAATGCAGCATGCAAGCTTTGCAAAGCGTAAAAGCATGATCTAGGCTGCCGGAAAGCTGAGCAGAAGTGGACAAGCGACAGTCAGCCCCGCTGCAGCATAGAATTGAATGCCGCGCACCCTCTGTTTAGTCACTGATGCCCGCTTCCAAGTTGATCGGTACTTGCTGGCATAACGCAACCCCAGCAAGCAGTACACAACTGTCCGCGCTGTCAGGTGTGAAAGTTGGCCATGGTAACCCTGCAGTTCTCGACTCTCCAGGAGTCTCCTAGCAGGCGGCTTCGGTCACACTGGGGGTTCCTTGCGACACGCAATCCTTTCCCTACCCGAATCCCGTGTCTCAGGGACTCAGCTTTTGCACGATCCTGCTGCTTGGACGCTGCAGAAGCCAAGTCGGATGTGATTGTGGCGAGCTGATTGACAAGCAACCGTCTGCAAAATCCAAAGAGACTGCGGTAGGCATATGCGACATCATGTCAGCTGACTCGACTAAGCGAACCCCTACATTGCAGGCCCAGCAGCTCTGGGCCCTGTAACGCATAGCATCATCAAGATGTTAAGACGAACTTCCCTGCAGCATCAAATGCAAAGGAGACACAACATCTGCAGAGCTTGATCGGGGAAGTCTGCCTGTGCGATTGAGACACCGACTGAGATGGGACCGGCTGCGGCTTGACAGTCTTGACAGGCAACCGTTTCCGCCCAAGCTGAAGGAGGCACACGCCGCGACGCCAGCTGTCACTTTCCATGAGAGATCTACCAAGCCTGAAATGCAAGAAAGGGCAAAGTGAGTGGGATGGGCCATGGGGATATGCCCAGCTGCCCTTGCACGAAGTCAGTGTCAGCAGCCTTTCTCAGACGAGGTGCTGCAGAGGCTTCAACGAACTTCAGCGAACACAGAAAGCTTGGATGAACCTTACATGAAGGGCCCGAAGCGTTTACGAACCCCCCGGCAGGAGAAGCTTTTTGAGGCAAATAATGTGGGCTACGAACAAAATTGTCCACGAAGTCTAGACGGAGGCCCAAGCTTGGACGATGTTCTGGATCATTCCCCCCAAAGCTGTTGGTTTGTCACAGGCATAGGAGTGGGCTCACCCACACTGCTGCGTTGGATCAGCCTGCAGAAGTGCGCGTTGACCTCAAGCTTCTGGAGACATTGGGAAACACTGAAGTGGAGACATTCCTGCCTGCCGGAGGCACGTGACCTCGAATCAGGCATATGGGCCGGTAATGTCCAGTTTTGTTGTTTGCTCACCTCCAGACCCTGAAGGCTCAGCCTCAAACCGAATTTCTACAGCCTAACCCAAGCCAAAAACAAGCCAGCGTTGCATATTATCGCGGTCATTCGGCGCCATGCTGATCGCCGTGTCCCAACTGCAGTGGTAAAGGTTTACCGAATAACACGCGCAGCACACAAGCTTTGCAAAGTCTGAATGCTCCATTTGGGCTTGCAGGGATCTGAGCGAAGTTCTTCAACTTCGACAGTGCAGAGAGCGGCTTGCTTGACTCTGCCCAGCTGCTGACTGACAGGTGACCATCCGCACCATCAGTGACATGTGCAGCAAAAGCCATCACTCGAACTAGCTGCTTGGCAGGCCACCGAGAGTGCTGCCGGCCTCTGCCTTTGTACGCATTTCTGTAGATTGCGGGCAAACGGAACAAGCACAAGTTGCGCAAAGTCTGAATGCCACATCTGGGCTTGCTACTGGCTGCTGGCTGACAGACAAGCATCAGCCCTGTCGATGACAGTTGTTGTGGGCGCAGGGTACAGTGCTTACTCAGCGTGGGACGTGTCATGAGGAGCAAAGTGGGTAAGAGACGAAATGGCCGCACGAAGATCTCACGGGACGGCGCCCTTGCTGCAAGAAAACTGCAAGGTCGTTACGCGGTCTGCATCAGGCCAAGCCAGTTTTTGTGAACACCTTACAGGCGACGGCGCCCGCCAACAACAAACAAGCTTCAGAGTGCAAGCCCGCAACTACGTAAAGAGTTCATGAAATCTTGCTCGCGCACATCTTTGAGCGCCACTAGCAAAGCCGGTCATATACTACAAAAAGGCATCCTCCGGCTTGCCAAGTAGAAGCTTGATGCCTGGGCTTATGAAGCTGCGGGTTTAGGGCTTATACAGCTTCAAATGATCTTCTTGCCCATGAACCCCATATCCCCCTAAAAGCCCCCAACATCCTTAGGCTTCAGTGGGGCTCTGCTTCTGTGGTTCTTGCTGGTGCGCCGCCCCCTGCCGGTTGAGAACAACAAGAGGGGTTCTCGGGGACACTAGGTATATCTAGGGAGTATAAGGCTTCAGGGGTGCCTGGTATGAGCTTTGTCAGGCAAGATTGAGAAACTCCCACGCGCAGCACCGGAATCCATCTGAGTGTGGTGTCTGGGCTGGCGCAAGACTGCACCAAAAGATGGCCTGGCTGAAAACAAATTGAGTAAGCAGCGCGCTACTTTCCACACCATCAAGATACAAATCCTTTGTGCCATTGTGCCCATGCCAACTCAGCGCGCTTCCACTCTCCAGGTTGCAGCCCTACTCGGCGCTCTGCAAGGCCTGCCCTACTGTGCACACACCAGGCCTGTGCAGAGCCTACACTGGAGAAGAAATGTCTAGTCACATTGGGAATGAAGGAATGGACCCTTATAGCAGTCCCTATAGAACCCGCTGTAGTATTTTCTATGTTCTTTCCCATTCCTTCTAAAACCCAATATACTGTAGTAGTTTCCATTTTCTTCTCCAGTCCTTCTAAACCCTAAACCCTAGACCCTGAGAGGAGCATGGCCTGGCTGGATATGGCTCCTTCTGCGGTCTTGAGACATGTAGCGTCTTCAAAGCCATCCCAAACACAAGCAGCTGGGGAACCCAGTTCCCTACAACACTGTGCCTTCTTCCTAAGGTCCTCATGAACACTTCCTGGCTTGCGAAAGCGGCGCTCGACTTTCGCGACAGAAGCCACTGTTCGCCGCGGCTTATGCATTCAAGTCCCCGATGGTGAACAAGACGGCCTGACTTCAGCTTCCAGCAATAAGAATGGCAAGGCCTTGCCATCAAGTCGTGAGCTCTGAGGGCGAAGAGTTGCAGTCAAGGCAAAACAAGTCAGGCCAACAAAACATGCAGCCCACGAGTTCTGCGAAGGCGGAGTGCCATGCCCGGGCTTGCAATAGCCGAACAAAACCTCTGTAATTTGCACGGCAGCGAAAATCTTGGCTGTCACGCACTGCTGACAAACAAGCAACCAAAAGCGCCGTCAATGAAAACCGGCTTAAACAGCCGCAGCGAAGAGCTTGTAATCATGGTCTCTGCCTCCGTAAACGTTCAGCTTTCTTGCAAAGGCTTGACACCTTGCCAGTCTTTGAGCTTCAGTTCTTCTCGACAAAGTTGAGCGTTCGTAACGTGCAGCGCGCAAGTTCTGTTCGCAAGCTCTGGAAAGCCGAGCAAAACTAAGAGTCTGTAACACTGCGGTAAACGGCTGAGCTGCGACTAGCTGCTGGCAGGCAAGCATCCGCGCTTTCAGTGTGAATATGTGTGTACACATGGCGCATCGCCTACGCAGCCACAGAGCAGCGCACAAGAGAACCTACAAACATTGCATGGCTGCGCTGCATCCAAGCTGCAGCCTTGCGATGTCGACTGAAGCTGCCAACCAACCATGCTGCAACCAGGTTTTGCAAGGTGCGACTATGCAGTCTAGGCCCTGGGCTGGTGTAAAGCTGAGAAAAAGTCTGCAACTTGGACACTGGACAACATCGCTTGCCTTGCCGGAAAGCCTGCGCCCCGCGCCACACACGCGCAGTGCCTTCACCCAAGAACAAGCCTTTGCTCACGTTGAGGATGAAGCACGGGAGAATATTGCTTGGCTGCTTCTTGCAACTCCTATGATCAACAGGCAATCGACAGGCAGCCATCAGTAGCATAGATCTGCATATGCGGTTTCATTCAAGCACGCTCCTTTTCTTGCTCTTCGCCGTTGACAGAACTACACTCTGCGTGGCATGACCGTGCAGTTGGGAGCTCTGGAAGCGAGACGAATAGCGTAATAGCGTATCGGAGTCGCCAAGGCTATATGCGTGGAACTTGGGTTGACACATAATGGCCTTTCCATTGTCCTTGTCCATTTGATTCCCATTTCATTTGGACATTATTATTCAAGCCCCTCGACCCTAAACCCCGGATGGAAGTCTGCAGCTGGCTCTTTGAACATCGCGCTGTTCTGTTGCTCCGCTTCCCCCTTCGTCTCCGTCAAGCTTACCATGTCAAGAGTGGTTGGGTGACAAGGACCATCAGCATTTTTCACATGAACCCTTATCGGCACATGCTGCCTCAGTCAAGCATGTGTCATTGTGTTTACTTTGTTGGCAGGAGAGTCGTGCGCCATCTAATCACATAGCACAAGCCCGGCAGGCTGCAGAAAGTTGGCCACGCTGTCAGGTCTCCAAGCTTGTGAGCCCGTGTGCCCACCCAGCGCCCTGCCGCTCAGGGAGCTGCCGCCCGAAGCACGCTACGCAGTGGATGACACGGCAACACAGGTGAGGCTTGCAGCGCAACTTCGGGCCACCTCCTCCCGAACGTTGTGGCTGAGTCACCTCGTGAGAGGAGTACAAGTTGCACGCAGAAGTGCGGCTTCCACTGTCAAAAGTTGTGTGGACAAAGCGCGCAGGGATCCAGTGTTGCCAAAGACGAGTGTACAGCGTGCCTTGCGGAAAGCTGAGCACAGGCGGCTGAGAGGCCATCAGCACTGTCGATGTAAAAAGTGGTCAGCGCCTGTCGCAGCGTTCAAGCACGGCCTCCTTGGATCGCAGGCAGCCGTCATGGATGGGGACGGACCTCCGCGCACACACGTTATAGGTAGGAGGCAGAGCGCGCAAGTGATGAAAAGTGATGGCTGCATGCGAGAATTTGGGTTACCTTCGTTCACAGCAAAGTTGACCGCCATCGGGCGGCGTAACGCAAGCCTAGCAAGCAGCATGCAACTATCCTCCCCGTCATATCCCAAAGTACAACAAAAGCTGTCCCGCGCTGCAACCTAGAAGTGCCCAAGCAAATCCCACGAAGGCAGATGCAACGCCCTTTGTGGTCAAGCTCTGGTTTCCTCGCAACATGCTTGACTCTCTCTGCCTGAAAGCCGTGTCTCATTGTCTCAAGGCCCTTCCTCTCTGCTTGGATGAAGCCAATGGCACATGGCAAATCCCACGCGACTCTAATTGGCTGACTGCAAGGTAGCCGTCCGCATGACACAAGCAAGCAGCCTTGGGTACATGGCTATCCGGTTCCAAGAACTTGGACGGATGTTGTGAATCTCCAGGAACGCATCCGATTATATGTTGTTGCCCTAGCAGCCTCCGGCCGTCACCATGCCGGCAGGTCGCGCACCGTGTCATCCGACTGAAACCTACAGCGCCAAAAGCCTTGAAGAACCTGCTTAGCCGCCTGAACTTGCACATGTTCAGCCGCGAAATCCGACCACGTGTAAACCAACCAAGGACAAGCACTGCGCTTTGTGCATGCATTATTTCACAGAATCAGAGTGTAGTGCCCGGCTAACACGAGCTCTGCTTATGACGGGCCATAGGGGCCATTACAAAGATTATTACAAGGAGATATATAGGGACTACACTGAGCATCCATTCCTCTGTTCCCCACTAGACATGAGTAAGCTTCCCTGAGTGCTGTAGTCACCGGAAGAAGTTTCTATGGCTGGCTGCTACGCATCTACGCGGCAAAGTGCTGGGTGCGACGCCACTCAAGCAAAGATCTGCCAAGACTGAACGCGAAGTCGTGCGTAGGTGTCTGGCTTGGCCAACCTAATGCAGGACTCTGCGCATCAGCAGGCCCAGCGGAAGGTGCAAAAGGGTCTGTAACTTCAGGCCAACAACTTTGCAAATAGCTACGCCCGACCAGCACACTGCCACTGCCTCAGCTGTAGGCCCTGTAGGCCTGGAATTTGTCGAAATCCGCCCTGATGGCGAATGCTTCTTTTGGGGGAACTGCACCGCGATGTTGCAGCCTGTAGGATGAGGCGATATTAACAACGAAAGCATACAACATGAGCCGGACATGAGATCTGGAAAGGCAGCTGACGCTTCACCTCACTGGCTCGGGCAACCTGCTTGAAGGCCCATCAGGCTTTTGCCGGTGATTCGCCCACATGGGGTAGGGGGTTATAGGGTTTAGGGCTTAGTGCTCACGCACATCGAACTGAACGATGCAGATCCCTGGCACGTACAGGACATCATCTAAGGATACGCGATCACCTGACGCAGGGCCCCTTAGGCTGCAGAATGCGAAAGCACTTGCGCCCAAAATTCCACTCTAATCCCTACATGTCTATGGTCCTGCAGGGTACGACCATGTTTGGGTTTAAGGCTTGCAGCAAATGGCCTCTTCAATGATTTTGTGGGTTTGGGGCAATGAATTTGACCACTTGTGAGGTCCAGGAATTCATTACGGCTTCGGTCGGAAAAGGATTGCGCAAGTTCCTACGCGAAATATTGTAGGTCTGCAGCTGTGCTTGTGGCCACCGGCGACACGGCAAGCAAGGAGCATGATTGGCATTGAGTGTGGACATGAATTTACGGAAGAACCCCGTACTCCGGCCTGGCGTGAATGCGTTGCGCGCGCTGGCAGAAAGCTGAACGGAAGTCGATCACTTAGCAGCAGAACAGTTACGTGCTGCTTCCCGGGCTGGCGTTATGCCAGCAGGCGGCGGTCGACTTTGCAGCAAAGAATTGTGACTGGAAAGAGAGCATGCTTCGATGGTGCCACGGCTTTCTCGCTGTGTTGACTGTGATGCTGCTGATGGTAGGATATCAACCACTTCTAGTCAACTTTCCGCTTCCGGAATCGCAATTGTTCTTTACAAAGCCCGCGCGCTGCTGAATCTAGCCTCTCTTTCTTTCTTACTACGCAGCTCAGCCGCCGCAGCACTCAATCCAAGAACTTGTGGAGACAAGGTTTACGCTGTCTGGTTCAAGTACGGGATGTCCCATCACGATGGCCAAGCCATGTGGTGAGTAGCGTGCCTCCTCTTCATGTGGGCCGAAAGGCTCCTCGCAACACGGCAGCACAAGCATCTGCGCCTTGGATGCAGATGTCCGGCTGTCAACCGCAGATTGTACCGAGTGAGCGCCAGGCGCCAAGCCATGTAGCCATGTTTGGTGCGGGCATACTGGGGCAAGCCAGATTAGGACAGAGCCAAGCCACCTTCTGCAGCGTCCAACTTGCAAAGTTTGTCAGCCATGCACGCGCAAAATGCTGCTGCTCTTTGCGCTGCAGCCTGGGAATATGTGGGCACATCGCACGAAGGTAGAAGCCATGCCTTTTGTGACCAGGCTGTGGTTTCGGGTTTAGGGTCTACGGTTCCATGCACCATGCAGGCCTCTCATTGTCTGAATCCATGTCTCACGAAGGCCACTGTGGCTGGCTGACTGACAGGAAACCGTCACTGCGCTGGGCACACTAGGACTGTAATACCTTCACAAAGCCTCGAGGGACGTAGCCCGAGGTTCTTGCAGAGATTTATTGCCTTTGGCCTGGCTGCCAAGCTTTCTCAAGCTCTGGCTAAGCCATAGCTCTTTTCTCCCCAAGGGCTCAGCTATGCCTTCATTTTGAGACTGACATGGTTTTTGGCAAGCTTCATGCATCTCTGAGCATTGTTGTTTGAATTAGAAAATGTTGTTCTGAAGTCTAAGAGATTTAGGCTTTAGGCTAGCGTCGCTGCGACTAATCTTCATTCTCCTAGTTCGGCCACAGTCCACAACAGAAACCCTCAACTCTTTTTATCCAAATCTATAATGGGAGTTTCCAAGATTAGGAGCCCCTAGGCGAACTACACAGGATGGCAGTTTCCTTGTGGAAGCAGGCTACAAGAAGCTAGTCGAGGACCCTCTTGCTACCCAGTTACCTACGCGGACTACTCGGTATCCCTGGCCTGTACAACGTCCTATTGCAAGATCTAGTAGGCTTATCTTACACAAAACTCGAAACTATGCAGACCATGCGCGCAAGACAAGCTACATGCGCCTACCCGAGACTACGTAAGACTACACCATGCAGGCCACAGGCTGCGGGAGCACTCTTGCAGTAGCATTGCCATCTTAGCTCTTACACGCCTAGAAAAAACGCTGCTCATCTCCGACCTGGAGCGAGCGGCCTTGGCATGTCAGACCTTCCCTAAACCCTAAATCCTACACTTTCCTAAGCCCTCTGACATCACCCAGGTCAAACCCTTGCTTGAGTTCAGTATTGATGGGGATTTCGGCTGAGTCTAGCCACCTGGATGCTGGAAGCACATCCCGTGGCGAGGTGACCCTACGGAAGAGGCCTTCCTCAGCAGGGGCTTCAGCTGAGCGTTTCTGGATTCATCCTCTGACTATCCTACCACCACAACTCCACTGCGAACCCCAAATTTGGCACCTTTAACTCACAACCATGAATCCTCAATCCTCGATCCCAAATGCTCGTGTGGCATCGCCGCTTCAAGCCTTTAAAAGGCAGACATGCAATGGTAGGGGCCGCAGCAGTCCTCCCGATCTGCTGGCCGCTCCCCAGAACACTCCCTCACAGAGACGATTTAAGGCTTAGGATTCATGATCGACGGTTCAGTGATGTATCCTTCTTTACTACACCGCTGCCGCATAGGCCCCAAAAATGGCTTAACTAAATTTGGAGCTTCTAGCTTTGCCTGGCCAAGTGTACCACTCCATAGACGGAAGCCGTTTGCCACGAACCTTCTCTTCAGGGCTGGTGCATCGCACCTTGTTCGAGATACAGCACACGGAGGTTTAGGGTTGAAGGTGTCAAGTGCCTTTAAGTACAGTGCTTTTACAGCGTGATCAGGGTTTGGAAAGCAGTCCCTGACTCAGCGTGGATGGAGGAAATCTTGCACCGGCCTATATAGCCCCCTTCTTCGCAATTACACAATATGCTAGGGATCCTCAGTGGTGCAGGATTTCTTCCGTCCACCGTAGGTGTCCGGTATACAATTTTTGTACACAGGGCTGCCTTTCAGCTTATACTGGCTTTGACCTTGCCGGGATCGGCGCAAAAACACAGGGAAGCTCAAACCCAGTTAAGGGCCCAGAGCTAAGATCCAGGAAACAAGTAGGGGCCCATATCAGGGGTCTATGGTCACGACCTAGCTTGGGTAGGGCTACAAGCGAATCAGGGCCTTTGTGATACAAGGTTGTTTTTGAGAAACGTCCAGCTGAGCGGTATAGTCTAATAGCTGGCTGCAGGCGATTCAGTTGTGCGAGCATTGCATTTTAGCGACCTGTCTTCACGCCGCTTTGCTAGCTTGTAGCAGCCTCCAACATCAAGCAACTAATGGCCAATGGGCAACGTCCCACACAGTTCAGGGTTTAGGAGCGGGCGGGAAACGATTCCCACCGCGATCTACGCGGCATGTTCAAAGCACTGAAGGTTGTGGTCCAATGAAGGCTGGGCCTGGGAATAATTCAGGAGAAGAGGCTTCCTTGACCTCCACTATACCTATTATAATGGCCCTTACCCCTCAGATTATGGATGTAAGAGGCTATAACTATGGGTATCTGGGAGGTCCAGGCTAGGACTGGAAATAGCTAAGAAGAAGAGGTGTCGGGGTCTCAAGGGCTTTTAAAGCCTTAGGAATTGGTGCGCCTGACTGCTTGGCTACGACTTGAGGGCTCGCAGCTGTGTGTCTGTGTGTGGGTGGCAAAGGGAAGCGGCAGCTGCTTTTAAAGTTGCCGCTCGGTCCAGGAAAGTGCTGAACGCTGAACTGAGTAGCAACATGGAAGTTGCATCTCAGCAAGCAGCCTGTGTCAACAGCATGGAAAGCTGCCGTCAAATTGTCGCTGACCCTGGTACTTTTTGCTGCCTGAGCACCACGCTCGACATCAGCTGACACCAAAGCCACACCCAATGATGCCATTGGAGGTTCAAGGGCTCTGAGTTTTGACACAAGGCTTGCAATCAACTGCATCCCATTGCAAGTCGTCGGTTGCAGCATGAAGGCCTGGCAACAAGCCGATGCACGTCCTCGGCGGCCTCACGAGTCAGGCATAGTCACTTCCCAAAATTTTCGAATGTTCTCCAGACTTCTACTGTACCAATCACATTGACCAGATTTGTCATGAAAGTGAGTGCTGCTTGCAAACTGTACAACAATGACAGCTGCACCAAGAACAAGACCATCACCGCAACTAGCAGCAGTGGCCTGACAATCAACTTGCTCAATGAAAAGGACTGCCCTCCTTCCAGTAGCATCTAGTCAATGTATTTGCGTGGATCCCTACCCTGTCTTTCGGCGGGAAAGTGCCTGATTTGAGGGGGAGGGTTCTAAGAATGAGGGTGGGCAAAGCAAACAGACTAACTATGGGGGGTTCCTCTTTCGAAGAAACCTGGGATCCATTTGAGAAACTTTTGGGGCAATTGGCACAATCATCCCAGGCAAAGGAGCGAGGCCTGGAAATGTATAGGGTTTGGGGTTTAGGGTTTAGGGGTTTAGGGTTTAGGGTTTTTCCAACTGGGGCCCCAATACCGCGCCCCGCGAGCAGAGAACACATGGTCCTGATCTCACCATGGCACCGCATCCGAAAGAACTCTCTAATTAGACTATATAAGACACACATGGGCCCTCAACGCTAAGCTACGATCTCAAGTTACCTAGAAACAAGAAGAAGCCTCTTATTTGGCACGTCGCAATTTTAAGAAACTTGACAAAGAGGGAAAGTTTGGAACATGCCCGGGTTTAGGGCTTAGGGTTCTTGAAATGGAGAGAGATTTATAGGGATCTGCCGCACAATAGGAATCCCACTGAACGGACCCGAATAATAATTTAGGAGGACCCCCCACCCTGCAATAGTGGCTATGAGGGATAAGAAGGATCATACTAAGGTCCTCTTATATTCCTGCTATACCACTATTACAGGGTGGGGGGTCCTCCTAAATTATAATGAATTTAGGGATATCCCCTATTCAGCGTATGTCCCAGCCTTGGGTAGCCATCGGTTTCACAAAGGGTTACAGGTATGACTGCTGCAAGTATTTTTCATGTTTCATTGTGTTATTGCCACTGACTACTCAAAAGCTCTTGCTGGTTGATGTTGTACTTGTTCCGTTTTATCAGAGAATGCGTTGAGCCTGAGCGCTGCGCCATTATTGCCAGCAATAAGCACTGAGTTGAATGTAGGGGCAACAAGAAGACTGAGCAAATTCATGCTCAAGTAGATATATCCCATTTACATCCCCTTGTAACCAAGCCCCGGAAAGTATGGATGTCCTCCCAAAAGCTTTACGCTTAGGTTTTCAAAATTCCGAAAGCACCAACAAGACATGCCCCGCAACGGAATGTAAGACACACTTAATCCACCTCCCCTAGCAACAACTTACCCCCTCCAAGACAAAAATATTCCCCAAATCATCATGGTACCATCTTGTGGGAATCTAGTATTGGTGAGGGTTATGAGGGACTACTTTCATCCAACGAGACCTGCGCATGCAGACCGCCGCAATAACGAAGCTGCCCTAAACATGTCTGTGCACTTTGCGGCCAGACTGCTATACAGGGCCAATGACAGCGGTGTCCCCAGCCCCTGGCCCCCCTAAACCCTCTCAACACGATAAACCCCATAAACCCTCAACTGTCAACTGTCAGCCCTGAGGAGTACATGGTAGTTTCCCAAAATAGGGGGACCCCAATATATACCCCCAAGATTCTGCAATCCTTAATATGGGTACCCCCAATAAAGTTACCCCTAACTTTGGGAAACACCCTCAACCCTAAACCCTGAATATCCTAAACCCTAAACCCTAAATTCCCTAAACCCTAAACCCTAAATTCCCTAAACCCTACACCCTAAATTCCCTAAACTCTAAACTCTAAATTCCTTAAACACCATAAACCCTCGACTGTTAACCCTAAGGAGTACATCCGCTTACCCAAAGCCACAAGGCAAACGCCTTCAAACCCTGCAGTCCCACGACTAAGGGCTAGGGTTTAGGGTTTAGAGTTTAGGGAAGGGTCAGGGGGTGTTCATAATGGGAATAATTAGGGTTGCTATAATATGGGTTATAGGGGTTCTTAACCTACCAAGTCCCGCTGCCCCTCCAAGTAGGGGCCTCTTGCTTAGACTTGGTTACTGGTGGTTCGTAGGGAATAAGGGAATATATTACATAGGGATTACATGGCTGTTCCCTCTTTACCAGCAGTAAGATAAGGTGGTAAGTACATTATACTCCAACTCAACTCTGCGCGGCTGTTCATGGAATAATGCTTGTAATTAATCAAGCTTACTGAAGTGTTGTGGGTCTCATGTGACGGCGCAGTTGCACAAAGCCTTCCACGCCATAGAATCACGCATGCTGGGTGACAAAATGGCGTGACAAAATAGGCCCGCAATCGGAGGACCATCCGAAGTAATGCTCACTGTTGACTGGCGTACCGACACATGGATCCCTGCACTTTCCCCCAAAGAAGCCCTAACAAGGTATAGAATGGATTCCATATTTTCCATTCTTTGCTTCCCTACTTACGCAACCATGGCGCCATGAAATGGCTGTCGCTTGCACGAACCGTGACTGAATACTGCAAACATCCCATCTTTGCGAGGGCAGTTGGACTGACTGCCTTACTCCAGATAAGCGATGCTCTTTTGTGGTTGAGCCCGGCAAGATTAGTTTCCTCATATGGAATATTATAGCCAAAGGGAGATCTAAGCTTCGCGATGCAGACTGCAGGGTTATGCTCCGGTAAAAGTCAGGTACTAATGATATTATGGATTAATTAAGAACAGGGGCTGGGTTCAGGAGACACACCGATGAACCTCTTTGCAGCGAGCTTCCAGCGCCAGCCAGCATGTCACACTCAGGACAGCTTGTCAAGACCTCAGCAACAGCTGCAGCTTCTCCAACGCTGCGCTTTGCAAAGGGGAGCCTTGGCATCCAAGTGTGGATAGGGCACCGGACGAAGGAGGGAACGGAGAGTGCCCGAATTAAAAACTGGCATTGAGACTACTAGGTACTGGGATCAGTAGCCACGGCGCGTTGGCAATGCCTGTTCATCCTGACTCAGGCAGTTGGCAACAGCTATGGGCCTTGGCCATGTCTGTTCAAACCATGTTTCCTCCAAACCTTACGAAACCCAACAGTCAGGCCAAATTGACGGAGCATGCTTTTGCATGTCACATCATCGCAGACCCCCAACAGGATCCAACAAATGGAGTCCCTCAAGAAAAGATCCACTGTGCCGCGGATCATACATATTAACGGGCTATTTGCAGGCTCGCTTATTGGATCCTAAAGGGAGTCTGGAATTGTTCAGCATGGAAAATTACCTGGACACTTGTCAGGGCAGGCTTGCCCTGAACATGCAACTCTATCAAACCGGCTTCGAGCCATACTAATGTATTTCTGGCTCGTAACACGGTCCGAGAGCCTTCCTAATTGCACTTACTCGTCCAGTTCCCCTCAACACTGGCCTTACCTTTCAAGATGTAATGGGAACCGTGCTACTTGTACACATCTCAAACTCTACAGAGACCCTATATTCTATAGAAACCCTATGGGTTTTTGGGGTTTAGGGTTTAGCCTAAACCCTATACGCCTAACCCTAAACTCTAACCCATCACCCACTGGACTGCTAAGTTGCGGGCTCCCAGCTTGCCTGAAATTCACAGATCAGTCCGTAGTGGTCAGACAGAGGGGCGCCCTGATGAAAAAATTTCTCCTGGTCTCGGTTTAGGGCTTAGGGTTTAAGACTTATAGCTTCGGGGTCTAGGATTTAGGTTTTATAGGATGGTGTTTGGCGTTTATAGGGTTTAGAGAGGGTTGAAGGGGATTTGGGGGGTTCAGATTTAGTGCAGAGGGTTTGGAGGGTTTAGGAGGGGGTTTGAGAGGTTTGAGGGGGTTTCCTAAACCCTAAACCCGAAGGGGGGTTTGGGGTTTAGTTCAGAAACTCTCCTGGTCGACGATGGTCGTGCTCAATGCCGCCAGATCAAGCCATGAACCTCGAAGTTCAAAATCTAGGGTTTAGGGTTTAGGGTTTAGGGTTTAGGGTTTTAGGGTTTAGGGTTTAGGGTTTAGGGGTTATATTGGGATAATGGAAAAGAAAATGGAAACCATTACAATGGGGTTATATAGGGATTATAATAGGGTATATATTGGGGTTATGTTGGGATAATGGAGAAGAACATGGAAACTACTATAGTATATTATATAAGGTTTTTTTGCTGTTACTTAGGGATGATATAGGGATAATTGAAAAGAAAATGGAAGCTACCATATTAAAATGACTCAAGAGTTGCCATGTGCCTTTGGCGAACGCCTTAGCCTGTGGGTTCAAGGCTTAGGGTTTTTGATTTAGGGCTGAGGGTTCGGGGGTGGAGGGTTTGGGGGTTCCAGCGTTAGGGAATATGGGAACTTGCATAGGTAACGATACAAGGGTTTCAGGCCAATAACATGGGATTGTTTAGGGTTGTAGAGGGATTTTGGCCGCCCCACCCTAGACCCTAAACCCTGAACCCTAAACCCTAAACCCCCACCAGGACCCAATGACTATCCCGAGGCGGCGGCCAGCAAGATCACGCTGAAACCTGAGCATCTGTCAGGGGTCCTTTAAAGGGATGATAGGGGTTATATGGGTTATTCTCAAAAGGGTTTAGGGTTTAGGGTTATGAGTTGTAGTACAGCACCAAGAATTTCGGGTACCAAGATTGGACCCGAATTTTGAGAACTACTCATATGAGCCATAGCCTCAGTCCTAGTAACAGCCTTACGCCCAAAAATACTCCCCTGCATAATCCCCAGTATAACCCCCCTTTCTGGAGTGTAGACTATGGCTTATATGGGGGGGTCAAGAGTTTGGCGTTAAGGGCTCAGGATTTAGGATTTCTGGGTCCCAACATTTCTTGGAATAATCGCCTTTGGGGCAGTTATGAACTTCCGGTTTTGGATGATAGCTTTACTCTTGAAGTCCAGGCAGGGCTTAATCTATTGTAGGCTTTCTCAGCATGAGGGAGGTGGCACAAATGTAGGTGACAGCTTGGGATTTGAGGATTCGGGCTGTTGCATTAAAACGTTTAAGGCTTAAAGGTCTCTGGTCTTTTCATTTTGGGCTAGAAGCTACTCGGCCTGAATCTTACCCAGAGTAACCAATGTACCTTCCAACGGAGGCTTTGCACCTAACAGTTTGCTTCTGTTGAAGGTCTAGGTTTCAGGTAAACCCCGCCGGCTGTCTGACTCCCACTGGGGGACGTATAATCTCATGTGTAGCCTACTTACAACTCCCCTGAGCCTTGACGTGCCACACCTCAAACCCTAAACCCTGGAGAGGTTTCCCATTTACGAACTTAGTAGGAGCTGGGTGATTTAGAATAATTTCAACTTCCAATCACAAGGCTATTTTGGTACTATTCCTTACATAAAACCACCATTTAGGGTGAGGTCGGGTGAGGTCGCTTTAAGTTGCCCAGTGGATAAACTCCTGGAGATCCCTCTCAGTTGAGAAACCACTCCTTGAAGTTTAGGCTTTAGGGTTTAGGGCTTTTAGGGTTTTTAGGGTTTAGGGTTCAGGGTTTAGGGTGGACTCTACCTGGACCCCAAAGTATGTAGACTCATGGCCTCACAGGAATCAATGGGTTGATATAAGGGTGTATAGGGTTGTATTGGGCTTAGGGCGCCCCGAAGTATGCAGAATGTGTAGACTGTAAGGTTTATAGGGTCAACCCTGAACCCTACACACACGCGGGGCCGCTCGGGATCTACGTGACCATGGATTCCCAGTTTAGGGTTTATAGCCGTTCTTAAGTAGATAGACTATGGGGTATAGGGGGATCTTATCATAATGTACCCAACGACAGATTCTATCTACTTAAGGGGGCATATAGGGTTAAGGGTTTAGGCAGTCTTCTTTATGTGAGCCTCTGTGGTTACCCTAAGGGTCCAAAGTACATGATGACCATATACGCCCCCCCAACACGCATGGGGATGGGATTCCTAGTATGAGAAACCCGAAGTTTAGGGTTTAGGGTTTAGGGGGTCATTGCATACGGGAGGTAGGTAGGCTGATTACGAGACACTAGTGCTGTCGTGATGATTGTACGGGACTATAGGACACGAATTACCTGGCTAGAGCTAGAACTAAAAGTCAAAGAGTAACGAATAATTGAATGCTTGCAATCCGGTTAGCAGTAATTATAGGTACACCGTTCGGGCAAGTCTGTGATTGTTGAATTTATACTTGGACCCCACACCCATAATCCTGGAGGTTCCTATAGAACCTTACACTTCCAAAAAAAAACATAGCCCCTCATATCAGCTATAATCTAAACTCTTGGAATCCCCCTTAATAACCCCTATAGTAGTCACCTATATAGTCCCCTATATCAATCCCCTTTAAGAAGTTTAGACTATAGCTCAGACCCTAAACCCCAAACTATTAGTACTTGAACCCTAGGGCTGGATTTCCCTCTACCGGTAACCTTAAGCCTGACTCTTGGACATGCCCGTGACAACGCAAGAGCCAAATCCCTAAACCTGTGCCTGTTTCAGGCTTTAGGTTTAGGGGCTTTATGGGTTTGGTCCCTTAGGTTTTGTAATCTCGGGTATGGATCCCAATGCCACGGAATATGGCCGTAAAGTAGGGTATTCAGCACCCAAGACCCTATGTTACAAACATTAAGGCTGCAAACTTAAAGTCGCTGATCTACAGACCCCTGTGTACAAGCAAGGAGCGGCTAGGTGATAAATCATAACCCCTAAACGCTAGACCCTAAATCCGGTGGGGTCTACGCTTTGCTCAACCCTTTCTGCTCCAAGCCCCCTAAACCCTAAACCATAAGATCCGCTCTAGCACCCGAATCCTCGAGAGTCAAAGTTCCCGAATTGAGGGCTTAGACTTTAGGGTTTCAAGTTTAGGGTTTGGGGAATTAGGGTTTAGGGATTAGGGTCTAGGGTTTAGGGATTCGGGTTTAACGAGTTTCTAGTATCCGAACGGATGTTGGTACCCAAAGCCCTTGATTTGCTTAATCGGACCCTTACAGGAAGCTACGGTATACCACTGTACCGCGTTCTCGGCATCATAGCTGGAATAAGTCCATATCATAAGGACTCCTGAAAGGAAAAGACCAATGAGGTGTTGCTGTAGATGGAGGAAATTCGTGCACCACCCCATGGAACCCTATCCGGGGTAGTTACAATGCTTTGGAGATACAAAGTGGTGCATGATTACGCCCCATCCGCTGTAAATCCCACTAGCTAAGTACCTGGGGATTTTGCAGAGTAGAAACTGTTGCAGTACAGGCGTGGGGCAAGTATGTTATTGTTATGCACTTGGACCCACATGGATATTCCAAAAAACATTAAGCCTGGACTTTTTAGTGTCCATGAGTTTAGTAACGCTTAGTAACTACACAACTCCCAAAAGCAAGTACACCGTAGAAGCCCCCCAAATTGGAACTCTGAAGCCCATGAAGTTGCGAACCCTGAAGCATAGAACAGAAACACAAAACGTTAAACCCTAAACCTGAAGCTAAAGAAGCCAGAGCCTGAAAAAAACCTATAAACTCAACTAAACCGCAGGTTCACGCCGCGTGGCGACACCTCTTTCCGGTGAGACACGCGCCGGCTGGAGACGTGATTCCCGCCTGACACGAAATAACACCCTGCCAAGCCCTTCCTCAAAATGAGCTGTTGTCTAAACTCCTAGTATCCCCTTTAATAACCCTATAGTAGTCCCCTATTTATTCCCCTATATAACTCCTTTGAAGGAGTCTAGACCCTAAACACTAGACCCAAAATAGTAGTTTCCAGTTACTTTTCCATTATTACATACAACCACCTTCAAGGAGTTTATACCCTAAACCCTAGTAGTTGGTAGTTTCCATTTGCTTTTCCATTCTGACATATGCCCTAAACCCTACACCCTAAAACCCTGAACCCCCCTTTAAGGAGTTTAGACTATAGCTCATATGAACTATAGTCTAAACTCCTAGTATCCCCCTTAACAGCCCCTATAATTCTACCCTATATAACCCCCATATAACCCCCCCTTAAGGAGTTTTGACTATAGCTTAATATGAAACCCCAGGCCGCTATAAGAAGTCAAGAAGCGTAGAGGTGGCTGAGGAATGAGGGTTCGGAAGCTTCTTGCGGCACCCGGTTTAGGGTTTAGGGTTTTAGGGTTCAACTTCACTTCCCTAAGGGTGCAAGGACCCAATTATTAGGGCTTTAGGTGCCCATACCATTCAGATTATAGACTTTGGGCCCTAAAAGCCAGAGGCTCCTACGATATACCCTGCCTGGACCCCAAAAGTATGTAAAATAAGGGCCCTTAAGCCATGAGGGCCATCATTTTACATACTTTTGGGGTTTAGGTAACCCCCTTTAAACCCTAAACCCTAAGCCGTGTATATCCTTATATATCCCACTGCTGGGAGCTCCAGGATCCTTACAACTTACTTACGAACTGTAAGGAGAACTCTTGAGGTTTAGAGATTAAAGATTGGGGGTTTAGGGTTTGGGGTTTCAGGTTTAGGGTTTGGGGTTTAGAGTTTGGGGACTAGGGTTATAACCAAATATTATAAGCTCCCTAGCTATGCTTACCTCAGATGAGCCATGCATGACCCTCCTACATACATACCTGTATAGCCTTGCACAACTTAAGACCCATATCTAGACTGGTGCCAAATTTGATTCATCCACACCCTTTACGCTAAACACTAAATAGTAGTTTTCAATTCCCTTTCCACTCTGAAAACCTGACTTTTTCTCTCTTTTTTTCCCCGAATATAGCGTATTTTGTAAAAAAAAAAAAAAGAGACTTGGGACCCCTAAAAAGGTAACAAGGCTTACTCAACACCCCTGAAATCTACGTGGCACTTGGGACCCCCACTAAGGGTTAACCCCTAAGGTACATATAATAGGAGCACAAGGGAATCCCAAAGGGTTACGGGTCAAAGGTCCAAGCTTAGTCCCAAGGAGAGTACACATCCCTAAACCTTAAACCTGAATCCCTAATCCCTAATCCCTAGACCCTAAACCCTAATCCCTAAACCCGAATCCCTACCCGATGAACCCTAAACCCTAATCCCTACACCAAACCCCCTAAACCCTAAACCCTAAACCTACAAATCAGTAGAAGTGTAACCCCGTCCGCAGGAAAGCGGGTTGCTGCGAGGAGTCACCTCGAGACGCGCCAGAAACTCTGCGCTCCTCCAGGAGATGGTTTGTCTAGGGATCCAAATGACCCGGTTTAGGGTCTAGGGTTGTAGGTAATATTTACAGACTTTGGGGCCCAATGTAGGGATTATTTACATACATGGATCCCTAGGGTTTTTGAGGCTCAGAAACATTTAGGGTTCAGGGCCTTTAAGGGTTTAGGGTTCAGGGACTACCAGGGTTTAGGGCTCAGGGCCTCTAAGGGTTTTGGGTGTAGGGTCTAAGTTTTACGGATAGGGGTTTCTCGTTTAAGGTTTTGGGTTTCGGGTCTTTGTTTTACGGATAGGAGCTTCGAGTTTATGGTTCAGGGTCTGCCCAAGGGCGGTGGGGGGTCCTCCTAAAGCATTTGTGTTGCTGATGGTCCAGCAAGTTGCAGCACTGGGGGGCTCCGGTGTAGGGCGTGGCGTTTAGGGTTTAATTCGGCCTAACTAAGGTTATTTAAGGGGGGAACCTAGGGGGGTAGTATACAGGGGGGTACTACTGGAACCCATGAGTTTAGGGTTT
>CAJNIZ010038358.1:52874-63444 GCA_905231905.1 Symbiodinium pilosum
GTCCTCGCCCGAGCCCAAATCTACTTTCCCTCGCAGTCTTTCGCGCATTTTCGAGGGCTTGGAAGTGCTGGTGCCGTCAGCCCTTCTGCGTTTCTGCAAAATGCAAAAAAATGTTTTCGTCAGGCTGACCCTGACAGTGTATCGAGCACTTCTGCAGCTTACGACTTTCACGAAATACTGCGAGGGCCAGTAAGTTTGTTCCTCTTCCAACAGCATCACGCTGACCAGAGCATCCATGCCCAAACCATAATGCTGTTCGTGTTCCAAGAGCATACGCTGACCAGAGCATCCATGCCCAAACCATGATTCCGTTCGTGTTCCAAGAGCAAACGCTGACCAGAGCATCCATGCTCAAACCACAATTCCGTTCGTGTTCCAAGAGCATACGCTGAACGGAGCATCCATGCCAAAACCATGTCACTGCGAGCTTCGTGCGTGAGGTTTCCATACATGTTTGCATTCACTGAAGCTCGTCTTGACATGCCCGAAACGCCACGTGTGCCAGGCTTTTGGTCTGCTTCTGTATCAAAACATGCTTTATTGAAAAAAACTGTGAAGAACGCCTCCCAGCCGAAAACGCGATTTTCGCAGTTGTCTAGGTAGAATCCGGCTGCGTGTATGCCTTGTTTGAAGCGTGTGCGCATGCCCGAAGTGCCACGTATACCATGCTTGGCGGCCTCTGCTGCAATGCGTGCGCTTTGTCTGCGCGCGTTTACGAGGCAAGAATATTGTTTTAGGAACCCCGCAAAGGGTCCGCCTAATCTTGGGAATTTGGGAAACCACGGTCCCCATCATCCACGATATGCTCCCAGTTCCCATTTCAATTTCATGTTTCCATTGGTGGTCCACTATTGGGGATCATATCCCTAACCCTCACCCCCAAATAGTAGTTTCCGTTTTTTCCAGTATCCAAATTATCCTTGAAAAGGGCTATACACCCTAAACAGTAAAACCTAAACCCTAAAACCTAAACCCTGAACCCTAAATAGTAGGTTCCATAGTCAAACCCTCAAACAGTAAAACCTAAAGCCAGACTCGAATTGCCTCCCTTACTTCCCGAATGATAAACCTCAATGAACCCACTAATTATCCCTAGAAAACCATCAAGGGGGGAACCTACTAAGGGGTTAGTCTAAAGGCGGGGCAGTAGGGGAACCCTGGACCCCAGACCCTAAATCCTAAACCCTACACCTAATTCCAAACCCTAAACCCCAAAACTCAAACCCTAAACCCCAAACCCTAAACCTAAACCCAAAACCGAAAGCCAGAGTCTAATTGCATCGTCCGTGGAGTGCCAGCGTTTTGGCGTGTCAGGGCTTGGCTCAAATCCTCAGGCGTGCGGTTTCCACCTATAGTCCCCGTTAAGTAGATAGAATGTGGGGCATGTGGGGATCTTATTATAACATACCTCAAGTCATATTCTATCTACTTAAGGGGGACTATACATTGGGAGGGGGTTGGGGGCTTAGGGTTTAGGGAATTAAGGTGTAGGGATCGTAGGGAGTAGAGCTCAGGGTTACAAAGAAGAGGGGTTAAATAGGGGTGTAGAAAGGAATGACAAAAGAGAATGGAAACCAATCTGTCTTTCCTTTAGGGGCTTATATAGAGTTAAGGGTAAATGCCAGCCTGGGTATATGGCTGGTATTTGGGAGGAGCCCTTTGGGGGGCCTGCAGAGACTCGGACTCTCGGGCTCTCCGCAGAGGTCTAGGAACAGGATTTGGTCTTGTTTGGATTTCTGCTATAAGCCCTACACCCTGAAGCTGAAAAATGTGGAGCGAGCGGACCATTGCATGTGAGTGAGCCCCGAAACCCTAAACCGCAGACTCTAGGACCTAAGGTCTGCACACTCTGAACCGCATATGAGCTATAGTCTAAACTCGTAGTATCCACCTTAACAGCCCCTATAAATATTCCCCTATATAACCCCCTTTAAGGAGTTTAGACAGTAGTTCATATATCCTAAACCCTAAACCCAAGAAACCCCTAAACCCTAAACCCATAAAATGACAGCCAGGAATCCCAGGTGCAGAAGTCGTCGCTGAGCCCATCCGTGGCTTGCAGTCCGAACTTCAGCAAAGGCTCCTTTGGGTTTAGGGTTTGTTGGAGGTTTATACGGTCCAGGGTTTAGGGTTTAGGGTGAAGGGTTTAGGGTTTGTTGGAGGCTTCTCTAGGTTCCCCAGTAAACCCTTAATAATAGGGTACCCTTGTTCCTACTGTTCTGATTAAATAAGGAGACCCCAAAATAAAAGGGTACCATTGGGGTACCTAGTAAAAGGGTTCAGGGTTTAGTGGTTGTTGTTGTGGTTTAGGATGTGGGGTAAGGGGTGCAGGATTGCTCAGGGTAGGGCTTATAGCGCCACACAGGGAATTTGGGGATCATCATGGGACAAGTAGGGTCCTTCGAACAGATTCCACAGCGGCTTTTATATATAAGTTAGCCTACACTCCTAGTATACCCCTTAATTTACCCTAGAATAGCCCCCTATATAGTCCCCTATAGCACCCCCTTTTAAGGAGTTTCCAATCTAGCTCATATGGGTATCGGTTGTACATCGGGGAATTTGGGATTTAGTCTGGGGTTTTAGTATTCAGGCTTGCGGCTTCAGACTTAGGATTCAGGTTTCGGGTTTAGAATTCAACGTTTGGGGCTTGTAAGGTTTAAGGCCATGATGAGGCTTTGGATTTACATCCTGAAAGCAGTCAAACATGACTTTGAGAACCCACAGAAAAGGGACCGCAATTCTTATTCAAACTTCCCACATAGTGCGTAGCAATCCCGCAAGGCAGTAATTCACAACTCCTTCCACACAGACATGCCTGTGCCATACGCCACTCGAAGTTTTTGAGCGTTTGCTAGGTCGTGTTTACTCAGTGTGCGTTGCTGCCAATTTGATCCCAAATCGATCGGTGGAGACTTAGGGTTCGAGGGTTGTTGGATCCTCTTTACACACATGGAAGAATGGAGGGTTTTAAGAGCTTTGAAAAGGGAGAAAACAGAATCCGTCAAAATCAGGCATCACTGCAATATCCTGAAAACCGCTTGGAAAACTCACACGATCTACCCCTAGGGGTCCAAGTACCTAATAATCATATACTGTGCCAAAACCTATACCAGAATCATTATTACTCAAATCCCAAGTCCCTAATTATTCGGTACATGGACCCTCCGGGTACACGCGAAAATTGGGCAGTGAGTCGAGCTGATGCTGAAGCAATATATCCGGCAAGGGGTTGAAGTCGCCCGCCAGTATCACTGGACCTGGGACAGAAAACCCTAAACCTTGGGTACTGCCCCCCCTCAGTAACAGTTGGATAATAAGTATAATAGGGCTATATATAGCCCTCAATAGGACCCCTAATATAAACTGTTACTGGGTGGGGGCCGTACCCAACCTAAACCCTCAACCCACACCCTAGGCCCTAAACCCTCCACGATAAACACACAAATCCAGACGACATGGAGGCTCTAAAGATCAGAGGCTTCTGGTTCTGACACAACCCCACCCTCACGCCCCACCCCCTAAAATGAATCAAATAATGACCACCATTACAAGAACCTCTAAAGACAAAGAAATTTCACGAAACCTTTGGTTGCACCTCTAGCAAACTGTTGTCTTTGGCTTGGGAAGGGGGAGAAGCCTTTATGTATACCCTATACCCTAAAACCCTTTGGGTTCAGAGTCCTAAACCATGAACCCGATTCCCCAACCTTGATCATTGCCCTGGACAACCTCCAAGGATGCCCAGTTCAACTATTGCCAACCACCACTAGAACGAGAATTGCTGGCCTAAGGCTAAGAAGGGCAGCAGTCTCGCTGACGAGGGTTTGGGTTTCGGGATTTTGGGTTTATGGCTGTTGTTTGGGTGTTCAGGGGTTTGGGGAGTAGGGTCTTGGGCTCAGAGTTTCGTTAATGTAGGTGCTACAAGCCCTGAATGATGTGGCGCGAAAGATCTCGAGCTCCTTCGCAGAATTTGCTTCATATTCAGTCTGCCCTTAAACCCTATAACCTTAAACTCTAAACCTTACCACATTAATGGATGGATAGTCCTCACCGACGGACGCTTAATCATTATTGCAGACTCGCATGCCCGTGCAGACAGCTACCAACTCCCAAAACCTTATAGTCCCTCTTAAGTAGATAAAATATGGGATATATGGGGATCTTACGATAATATACCCAAAGCCATATTCTATCTATCTACTTAAGGGGACGATATGCATAAACCCTAAAACCCTATGTGTCTTCTACATACACACCCCCCCCCCCCATTTGTCCAGAGCAAGGGTGCCTTGTGCTACGACTCCCCCTAAATCTATGCAGTAACCCTAAAGCTTAACTTAACCAAAAAAACCGAAATCCAAACTCCTGACCTTCAATCGTGAACCCTCCATCCTAAATGTCAACCCTAGGCCCCAAACCCCGAAAACTTTATACTTTGACCTTATGATCCCTAAGCTTTAAACCCTGAATCCTAACCCTGAAACCCAGACCGGAAAACTCTGAATGCTGGCCTTAAGCCCAAAATTTAAACCCTGAATCCTAAGTATCCCTATATCCCAAGCCCTAAACCCCAAGTCATAACAATCAAGTCCCGGGCCTTGTGCTGATAGGTCTGCGGCACGCCTGCCCATGCGCTAGTATCCACAAACAGGGTAGGTTTAAGGTTTAGGGGTTCCACCATGGCGATCCCTACGTTACATCCTAAACCCTAAACCCTAAACCCCAATTCATTCTAAAGCTGTATGTGTCCTCGGGGGGGCTTTGCGGCTTAGGGTTAGGGTTGGCTCCAGCCAACATGGAACCACAAAAGGGCCCTAGCAGGACCTGTTCATGACAGGCAAGGGTTCCTCGTTGTGTCTATGTCTTGCAGTAATCCAGAACTTGGTGTCCCACCTTTTCGGATGTTAGAGGCAGTTCTTCCAAACGTTGTACACGAGGAGGAAGGCGTATACGCACGTGGTCATGTACGGAGTATGTGCGATCTATGGTCACCTCATTGTTAGTGCAGGGCTGATAGTACCATCTTCGGCGAACCCTCAACAGAGTAGTGTTTTTTGTGGTTAAACCCAGTAAGATTCTACTCCTTATATAAAATACTATACCCCAAAAGGAGGAGATAATCTTACTCTGTAATGGGTACCATAATACCCCCAAATAGAAATACTACTCAACAGAGGAAGCCATGCCTCTGACAAGCGACGGCTAAGTCTTGAATCTCATGGTCCTTGTGCCAGGACCTTCCTTATACCCTTAATTGGGGATATATGGTCCCTAATAGTGGGTACTTAGGCTTAATAGAGGGTAGGAGGAGGGTCTAGGTACACCGCTGAACCTTGCTGTACCTTAAGGCCTACGCCCCTTAATGTTCAGTCTTAAGCCCCAAAACCCTGACCTTCCCAAGCTTTGCAGAAGGTCGGAATTGTCGGAGTTGTGAGGCATGTGCGTATTCCTCAGAGTTCGGGGAGAAGGGTTTAGGGCTTGGGGTTTAGGGTTTAGGGTTGAGGGGTTAAGGTTTAGGGTTTGGGGTTTAGGGTTTAGGGGCTATAGCCTAAACTCCTTAAAGGGGTTATATGAAGGGGATTATACAAGGGAGTATTATAGGGGGTATTAAGTGGGATGCTAGGCGTGTATTCCTCAGGGTTCAGGGCTTGGGGATTATGATGGGGTTTCCCACAGTTCGGGGTACCCTTTTAGGGGTCCCCATAGTCCCATAGTAAGGATTATAATGTCTTGGGGTTTATATTGGGGTCCCCCTCTCTAGGGAAACCACCATATAGGACTTAGTTATAATGCCCCCAAGAATGGAGAAGCAAGTGGCGAAGCACATGGACAATGCAATGGAAGGCGGGGTTTTAGGGTTTAGAGCTTGGTGATTTGGATCTAGGATAGAGAGTTTAGGACTGTAGAGCTCAGGGTTTACAGATCCGGGCTTTGGATTCCGGGTTAGGGCTTTGTCCTCAGATTTCCAGTTCAGGTTTGGGGTTTCTGCAGTCCCCGCAGACCCCATCACTGGGCATATGCCAATGCAATAACCCTCTTTGGCGCGGTCGTTGTATCGGCCAAAAAACCAGCAGGGCGTATGTTGGTCTAGGCCGCTATGCCACAACACAGTTATTCAGGCGTACGGCGTACTCTATTAGGATTCGCCTGAAATCGAACGCGAAAACAACAAGCTTTGAGAGAATAGAGAACCACCGCCCAAGAGTAAATTAAGTGGCGATGTTACGAAGCACCAGGCTTGCCGCTGAGGGAAACCATGAGGGGCTAGGGTTCTCAACTTGCTCATAATCCAGTGCCCCAAAACAAACGCCCGCCACCCCGCAATGTCAAACTTTCCGAATCTACAACAGCAGAGGAAAAGGAATGACTTTGAATGTGCTTCTGCCGAGGCTCAAGAGTGTCAACATGGCAGGTCTTCCTGCCAGTGTCACAGGAACCTTAGTCCCCATCTCCATAATCCTACAACGAAGAAATCCATGTTTCTGCTACATGTGTGAAGTTCACATTCACCCCCAAAAGGAGGAAAAAAAACAAGAAAAGAGCTTTGACCCCAAACTGAACGCCTTGTAAACCCCATATGGTCCCAAATGCCATTTGAGTTTCCTTGTTATTTTTCATATTCTCCGTTTAAAAGGACCTACTGTGGACCTAGGAACCGTTACGCGAAGAACCCCACGCGGCCGAACGTTGAAGAAAACACTGAGCCATGAAGACGTTTCGACGGCTGACTCCTGCAAAGATTTGGGTTTCGGCGCCTGCAAGGTTTAAGGTCTGGGGTTCCAGTTTGGGGGTTTGTGGTTTATGCATCAGGAAGGAAATTTAACAGAAGGGTCCCTTCTTGAGCTTCCTCTTCATCCTTTAGGGAGTTGAAGTGTTCATGGACACGCGCATATTGAGCTTGCAAACCGTAAGCCCCAATCCTTGAACCCTAGAAACCTCTAATTCCTAACCCTAAACAGGATTCCATCCAAAACTTTCCAGTAAACCCTCAACCTTGGGTCATTCCCCCTTACAGTAACTGTTACCACAGTGGGCTAGAGGAGTTATAAGAACCCCCTTAATAAGGCCCCTTTAAGGACAGTTACTGGGAGGGGGAATGACCCAACCTAAACCGTAAACCTTACAATAAGTCTCCAGCCTGCTTCTTGCCAGGCTCGCCGCCGGCTTTTTGCCGGAAATTCGCGTCGTAGATGTCGAACCCCTGTGCACCGAAGCCGTGCCCGGAGAGGGCTCCGCCTTGGTTAGGGTTTAGGGTTTAGGGTTTGGGGTTTAGGGTTTAGGGTTTAGGGTTGCCAAAGTGGGTTCCGCCTATCCCTAAGGGTCCATGTACCCAATATTTGGGTAGTTGGGTTTTGGGTAATAGTAATTATAATACAGGTTTTGGGTAAGTATATGATTATTAGGAACTTGGACCCTTAGGGTAAATGGGTGTAGGGGTCATACAGGGGTTGGGTTAAGTTCCCGTATTGGTAGACTTTGGTATAGCTCTATGACAAATACCGTTTCCCTAAAACCTGAAGTTAACTTACTTAACAGCCTTACAACACCGATTTCCACGTCATTTTCCATGAGCTTTTCCATTCGATTCTCCATTATCCCCTACCCTAAACCCTAAAACCCTAAACAGTTGCCTCCATTTCTTTTGCATTCACAATGTATCCCTATGAAACCCTGTATAACCTTTGTGAATTCCTCCACAGCAGCCCAGGTTCAATCCTTGCGGCGTAGCACGACAAGTTGGCCAGCGACCTTGCTCTGGGCTTATAGTCCCCCTGAAGTAGATAGAATATTGGGGTTATATTGGGATTATGGAAAAGAAAATGGAAACGACTATTTAGGGTTTAGGGTTTCTGTGTTTGGCGCATCAAATGGACATGTAGGTGGAAAATGACTGGAGACCGAGATTATACAGTGTGGGCATCAGGGTTTGGTGTTTTTCTTAGGGATTAATGTTCACTTCGCATTAATATCGCCCCCTTCGATTGATCTATCTCCGTTCAGGGGAAGCCCTCAAAGAAGAATGCCAAAAATGTAGTTTTGAAAGCCTGTTTAGAGCCAATTGAAATCTAGTTAAAATCGTTATCCCGAAAGAAAAAACTTTTTCGGTGATTTTATAGATGTGGGGTGTTGTTATCATTGTGTTTCGGCGGTTGGTTTTCAAAATGTGCGGGCTTTTCTTAATGTGAAGTGCATATTAGGGTTTAGGGATTCAGGCATTAGGGTTTCGGGCTTATAAAGTCTAGCTAGATCTCCCGGCTGCTTCAAAAGAATTGCGTCTATACTCGGCTACTCTTTTGAGAATTTGGGAGGTCTAGGTAGGGCTTGGAGATCCTATTAATTGGAGTACGACAATCAAATGGCACATAAGATGGAAACTGTGCTTATTTAGCTTATTTTTGGGACCTTGTTTTCCTGCCTAATTTATCCTTACCGTACGACAAGTCCAAACTCAATGAGGAGTCCACAGGTAGGACCCAGAAAGCCCGTGTTAGGGCCCATGGTTATGACTTTAGACTTGAGTGTCTTCTTATAGAGATGTAGATAACTTTGTAGATAACTTTGTTCTTGACGAAGCTTGATATCTTAGTCATACAGGGTGTCGTATCTTTGTTGCCGAGTCGGTATCACTAAACCCTGAACCCTAAACCCCCACATCCCAAAACCCTAAACCCAAAACCCCCAAACCCTAAACCTCCAAACCTTAAACCCCCAAACCCTAAACCCTAAAGTCCCAAAGCTTAAACCCTAAACCCTCAACATGTAAACCAGGGCTACCAGCTATGACCCAGCAACATCACCGAAGAGAAACTGCGCAGGCACCGAGTTCCGCCATCGGAGCCCAAGTATTGCTGTAAGGACAGCCCTGGGCTTAGGGTTTACAGGGTTTATAGGGTGTATAGGGTTTAGGGCTTCGTGTTTATAGGGTGTAGGGTTTAGGGCTTACAGGGTTTAGGGCTTACAGGGTTTCGGGCTTACAGGGTTTAGGGTTTTGGATTGATAGGGTTTATAAGGTTCATAGGGTTTAGGGTTTAAGGTTTCGGGTCTGGGGTTTAGGCCTGATGTACCAGAAAATATGAAAAGATTTTAAGCCATAGGGTAGTTTCCCAAATTGGTGGAATATGGACCACAATACTGTACTCCCTGTAATATGGACCCCCAAAGGCAACCCCCTAATTTTGGGAAACCTCCATAGTTTCTGACCCTAAACCCTAAGCCCCTAAACCCTAAACCCTAAGTCCCTCTGAGACTCCACCGCACAACGAAACTGATCCAAATGCTCTCCGCGCCTGCGCTCCTCTGGTCTTCTTACTGGGGGGGTCAGTAGGAAATGCGGGAATAAATCAGGTTTAGGGTTTAGGGTTTAGGGTTTTAGGGTTTAGGGTTTGTATAGGGATTATAACGGGCTTATATGGGGATTATATTCCCTTTTGCTAACCACCAGTAAGTCTTTGTTTGTCTATGGAAGGCAAGGTGGGAAAGGAAGACTTGCAGCTTGCCGGGTATTCAATGAGGCACTGCGACCACGTATTGGCGTTGCAAATTCCCTAGCTCTAGACCCTACACACACTACATGCTGGCCAACTGATACCTGGATCTGTATGGACGCCCTCTTTTTATCCCAAAACCGACAACCTTTACAGTTGCAAAAGCAGCCAGGCCGCATCACATTCAGCGTAAACTGGATGAGGATACACTGGAAAAAGCCAACACACACCAGGAATGCCATCCACAGAAGTCGCGCAGCTGGCTTGGGGCCTTAGGATCCCAGAGTCCTAAGACATATGGGGTCCCCAAACTTAGGGCACCGTCACGGGGGTCCCATAAACCAGGACTGCAGTATTTTGGGGTCTGTATTGGGGTCCCCAAATAGGGAAGCAACCATAACCTATACCGGTTTCCATTTCATGTTCCATTTTGTCCATTTGGTTCTCCATTTGAAGGGTCATATCCCTATATGGAATCTGTAATCGGCAAACCAGTGATGTTTGAAGCCGTGAGTTCTGAGCCAGAAGCTCGAGAAACACGTAACAAAAACATAAGTTTCTACCCGGGGCACGTAACTCCTGAGCTCACAGGGGGCTATGGAGAACCATATATACACCACCCACTAGCCGCCTCTGCGATTGACGAACCGCAAGCCCTACATCCTGAAGCCTAAGCCTTGAACCCTAAGCCCCGAGCCACAAATCCTTCCCAAAGGGCCCAAGGACCCAAATAATAGGGGTTTAGAGCCCAAATACCATTTATATTACAGTATTTGGGCCCTAAAACCCTATTATTTGGGTCCTTGGACCCTTAGGGCTTAGCAAACTAGAGCCCTGAACCCCAAGCCATAAACCCTAAACCCTAAACCCCTAAAACCCTAAACACTGAGCAACCTAGGGGCGGCTTTTAAGGTATGTGTGGTCGAAATCTTCCGACAGGTAATGCATAAGGCCCTGGGCCATGGAGGTGCTTAAGACCTGCGTCAGAACAACAAGGAGGCTTGGGGCTTTAGGGCTTACGGTGTAGGATTTAGGGTTCAGGGTTTAGGATGTAGGGTGTGGATTGCCCACACTGGTAGCCC